>OZ026614.1:108866009-108908386 GCA_964020975.1 Hermodice carunculata | reverse complement strand
AGCTTGGATCTGCTTGGCATGCTGCTTGTCAGCTTGGTGGTCTCAGCCTGGGTAATTTGATTCTAATGGTCTGTGAGCTTCTCTGCCAGTTAGTCCACGGTGGTCACGGGTTCTTCATTCTCATCCCTGATTCAATGGCCAAGCACATCCTACAAATGCTTGACAGGGGATAGGTCAGGAGAATGGGCCATGCCAACAATGGGATATTGTGTTGTTGTAGATACTGCATTCTGACTTAGGTAGTGTGTCATCATGCATTATCCTGTTGAAACAGTAGCCTTGGATATTGTTGGATCCATTCATCAACTGTGGGCAGGATCTCATCCACATAGTGCTCTCTTGTTAGTGTTCCGTTCACCTTGTTGAGAGCTGTTCACCCCGTCGCTGCAATTGCCCCCCCGCCCCATCATGATGCAAACTGCCTCATCTGTAGCATTCATGTTACATTCTTCTACGAGCCACTATATGCATAAAACAGACAGGAGAAAGACTATCATCTGATGATCTGTTTAAGCTTATAGAGCAGCATTCCCTTAAAAGAAGTCCACTTCAATAGAGACCTCCACTATTAAAATATATAAGAATTACATTACAAATTCAATTTATTAGCCTCCGCATACCGGAGACAAAAACACCCATAGATTGATACACATAAGTTAAATACATACAAATTGATTCAAATTAATATATTGAGATCGGTCAGGAAAAATAAAATCAGACAGCAGAATCATGGATAAAAGTAGAGATATAAAAGCACAAATGTGCAGACATTATATCATACTTGGATCTAAGAACTTAAAAGCAGCCCGAAAAAGTTACATTACAGTAATAGAGTTACAGTCATGCATGTATGCATGTTTGGGCTCTGTTTATGTATCTGCCTTGCTTTCTTGCACAACAAAAGTTTTGTACACTGGTTTCTTCCATTCATTGAGCAAGAAGGCAATCAGATGTTTTGTTGCTGCTAACAGAGAGAAACTTCCTCCATTATTTAAACTTGCAGTCTGCTACAATGTGCCTGAAATGCACACTTGTCTCTGACTGTATGTTCTGCCTTTCAGATGCTTTTATCGACTCTACCCTGTAGTCATCAAATATCTACAAAATTGCCAGCAGAACAAGAATTAAGGGCAGCTTTCCAAAGAAACTTTGCTACAATACTAAATGTTTTGTGACCTGCATGAGCCTTTTGCCGCAGACTCATACCATCACTAATACAAGCTGAATGTACCAGAATAGATTCTTCAAAGAGCACTTTTTCAACTCTCTTGCAAGAACTGCCTTGCTAGTTTTTCTGATCATCCTTTGTTGCCAAAGACCAAGGGGTGGACCCAAGGGGATGCTTCATAATTTTTGTGATCTCAACAGTTCCACTCTGAACAAGAAGAAGCATATGGGAGAAAAAGTTTTGGTCAGCTTTCAAGACAATTTCTTTGCCTTTTGCCATACATATCTCCTCTTTCTTGCTGGTATTGGTGGATGTTTTTAAGTTCAGCCTGGACAGTCTCTCATGGAATTTGTGCTTTGAGTATACAGACTCAGGTCTCTCCTTCCTACAAATACTGTATGCTGTCTTACCAATCCGATCAGATTGAAGCATATCTGACTCAATATCAGCTGGCATCAACTGTGCTGCCAACAGGTTTGCAATATTTGTGTGTTCACCAGCAGAGGGATTTATCTAGTTGTTCTCCATCATATCATGCAACTTTTCTACTTCATACTCATTTCCTGTAATTCTTGTAGGCTGAAGATAAGCATGATGGAGACCAGAGCTTTTGAGATGCACCATATCTCTTAGTTGATGAAGAGACATGGTCCTAAACTCCACTGTCAAACAATACTGTGTTATTTCACCTGGTTTTAGTTAAAAACTTTTTGCTCCACCAGAAGTCTGTGTATCATTTTTACAAGTAACTAAAAACCATAAAGTCCCTTGGTGTAAAACCAGACTGGTTAGTTGAGATGGATAGTTTTTACCTAAAGAAGCTAGAAACATGCTTGAAGATTACTTTTTCAAAGACCTCACCAACGCAACTTGTCAAGGAAACCGGTTGATAATTATTGCAAAGAATTTCAGCACCTTTCTTTGGTACAGGTCTAGCATTAGCTTGTTTCCAGTTAGTAGGGAATGTAATATACCCAAACACAAATAAAGAAGTTAGAAGAATGCGCACCTTTTAAAAAAAAAAACGTTTGGCACTACTGCCATAAGTTCCTGTGGCCTTAGAAACATTTGAGCTATGTGAAATATCCAAAACTCCCTTATCTGAAGTTGAAATTGTGACTCGTATTAGTAGGTGTATAATGTCTAGAAAAGAAAAAGATGTAGAATCAAGTGTCGTTGTTTAAGAAAGAAGGAATTGAAAATTTATGTCTTTGATAGATTGTCAGTAATTTGATTATCATTTACTAATAGTGAAAGTATTGAAATCATGTGGTTACAATTGAAAAAAAAAATTGCCAGTGTGCCACCAGCTTTTCTGAATTTTTTAGGATTGTTTAAAGGAGTAGGGAGTTTATGATTGTAATCATGTTCAGCAGCTCTTAGTTGCTCTTGATAATAATTCCTTAATCTGCAAAACGAGGACCGCATTTCAGTGCCATGACTACTAATACGATTGTTAGCTTTTACCTTGTGTCCAGTGAACTTTATGATGTAAGGATCGTAAATGTGAATTGTACCAGGGGAGGTCAAAGGGGTGAATATCGATATCGCGGTTTGGGTTGTAGTGTTTGACAGTGTCAAGAAACATTTCCCACCATAAATCGCAACAATCATCAATATCACTAGGAAGGAAGCACAAGTTCCAATTTAAAGTATTAAGATGGTTCCAAAATAAATTAAAATCTGCCTTACTGTAGTCCCAAACTTTTGATATTGGGTCTCTCCTACGCCAAAACAATAGATCGGCACCTACGACTAAATGGTTGCAATTTGAAATAGGTGAAAGAAGTTGCACGTTTTTTAATGAAATTCGGAATATTGCAAATAATCTGGTCAACCCATCTTGCAGAATGTTCAGTTATACCTGTTGGTTCATTGATGTGGAACGATAAGAGATTGGACGAAACACATTGGTAAAGTTTATCAACAGGCAATGTTCTACATCAGCGTTAAGGTCGCCAGTTATAATGACATCGCTGATGTTCAAGAATCTCGCCAAATCAATACTGTCTTGAAATTCAACAAAGAAAGAAACAAAGGAGTTTGTTTGTCTATCTATAACACCTAAAAGAAATTTGTTATATAATCTTTTATTTCGAGATCAGGTATTTCAAGGTCAGCATGTTGACTGACCACAATCGGGAAACAAAAAGGGTGACCCCATCATCAACGTCATTGAGCTGATCGCATGAAATGATTTTATGAACGTTAGGCAGGACAAGGTCGTCCGCGGTAGAGTTGGGAAACTTGAAAGCTTCGGAAACAGAAATGATGTCAAATTCAAGAGATATATCAGTTTGTATACATAACATTTTTTGTTTATCAAACGTCTAGCATTTAGGTGACAGAAAAATATGTCACAGAACTTTTGTGTCGGTCCATGATTTATGTGAAGAACACCTGCCATAAAAAATAATAAAAGGACAATTTTCAGTGCGTATTTATTCAGGTGAAATATATATCAATGGAGTGACAAATTACAAATATATCTAAGAAATACCTGCTGTCTATATAAATGGCAGCCAGCAAAACAGAACAGAAGCAGCAAGGAAGCAGCTGGATAGCATTACATATATGTAAATGGGATATTTATAGAAGGCAAAAGGGTGTCAGGGATGGCTGCCACCAACAATATCTTGAAATATACTTGCATAAAAAATACACACCGTGCCAACACAGTAAGAGGGCATGGGAGCAATATTGTGCCGTAAATCCAGTTACCTGAGAAACATAATTCAGGAGAAAGCATCAGCAATGCAGTGAATATTAACCTGTGACGTAGCGAGAATATTAGTGTAAAAATATAACAGATATGATATGGAGGGGGTATTAGTTAAGAATTAAACTTCCTCTCTAGTGTAATTACGGGCGCATGGTTGAAGAGAGGAAGTTTAATTCTTATATTTACATTTAACATCAATTTCTATTGACATAAGAGTAAGTATTATCATTGATAGTTGATTTAAAATCGTTTTTAGCTTGTTAATTTACAAAAAATCGCCTTTTTGTTTACTAGTGGGAGGAGCCAAGTAGGGGGGGCTACTACATCAGCCATCAGTTGTCAAGGCAACTCCTGGAGCACAAAACTAGGAAAAAAATAGTTCCGAATAACACAACAACTTTATTTCAATAAAGCTTGCAAAACCGATAAAAGGAAACATTTAGGCAAGCTTTGACGAGTAGATATGCAATTCTTGATCATCTGATACCGTCTTCCCATTATGCTTAGGCCTATGAATCAAACGCTTCGGCAGTACTTTCGGCGGAAGCTTAAATAATGACAAAGTACGTTAAGAGGATATTATTGCACAGCACGTTGGTTGCACGAGATGCTCTAGTGTAACCATTGCCTCATGAGCTACACTACCGTTCCTATTCTTTCAATGCTAACAAAAATAACAAATGTAAATATTGAAAAATGAATTATCAGTGTGAATTGAATACATACCCACAATACCAATATGCATACGAAAACATGCACTGAAGTGAAGAGAAGCATAAAATAACACACAGGAATATCAGTGTAAGAATTTAACAGACATGATATGGAGGTGCATTAGTGAAAATTATCAATACAAAGGATAAATACAACTGACACTGAGGAATATCAATGTAAAAATTTATTCATATGTACAGGGCAGATTTGAATGCAAAAACACAACCAAAGCCACCAGAAGTACTAGTGACCCAAGATACATGCCACCAAACACAAGTGAATGGCAAGCAAAATGTTGCTGTGTACTTAGACAAATTAATCAAAAACCAACCAAATTCACCAGTGGTGGATCGAGGCAAAATGCAACTGAACACCACTGAGTGTCCCTGTAAGTAAACCAACTTGCACGTGGAAGCAAAGCAGAGTACAAACCACAGCCAATCAGAAGGGCTTATGGTGTGATTTGTTCGCTTTTTAACAGCTATTCAACCGTAGCCATCATAGCATGGCATAACCATGCGCAATATAACCCCTGGGTAGACGTGACATAGCAACACAAACCATAGAAGCCCACAGAGTTCTATTGAGACCGAGATTGAACTAAAATGGCCTCATCACGGTGCCCATTTGCATATTCTTACTTCCTGACATCACAAATGTGTCAATTGTTTGTGTATTAATGCTAAGGACATCTATACAGATCTTTTTGACACATCTTTGTTAATTCCCATCTTTATAAATTCGAACCCAACAATGAGAGCAATATGTTAATCACATCAAAGAACAAAGCTGCAAAAATTACCAAAATATCAACATTCATCTTCCAATACCGATATGAACTAACAATAAATCGCTCCTGATTTGAGACAGTTAGATTACCGTAAAAGGCAACTGGTTGTTCTAAACTGGGCCTCTCAACTTTTCAAATATTTGTCATTAACCACAGACCTGGGTATTTTTACTAATTTTTCTCATGATCTGTTAGTCAGCTGAGTTTAATGACAAAGACAAAAGTAGGCCTACATCGTTTTTTTTTTATTTTTAGGAATCTACAATATTAGAAAAACAATGGTTCATCTCCAAGTTTTTAACTGGTCCCCTCAGCCTTTGAAATATTCTTAAGTAAAGAGAGGTTTCAGTTTTTCCCCAAAACATGTAGGTCAAACAACTTAAAACCAAAAATTTATCACTTGCAACAAAGATAGAAAGAAACATTATAGGCCTGCCCCTTTTCTCGAAATTTATGAATGTGAAGCATTGTAAAAACAACATTCTACCTCCATTATAACTATGAGTCGGAGGACACAGTCCACAGTACAATCTAGCAAATTATGTATTAATCACTTAGTTCAGAAAACATTACCTATCTTCATAAATTCCAACCCCAAAATGACAGCAACATTTATTACAGTAAAAGACAAAGATTAAAAAATTAAAAAAAAACCATCAACATTAATCTTTCAATACCAATATTAAGAAAAAACCATCACATCTGACTTGAGACTAGCAGTTACCCATAAAAGGCAACTGGTGGTTTAAAACTTGTCCTTTCAACCTTTAAAATATTGTCATTAACTACAGACTTAAGATTTTTTCCAAAGCATGTAGGTTTAACCACTTAAAACCCAAAATTTATTACCTGCGCTGAGGTTAGAAAGAGATATGGTAGGCCTGCCACTTCTTGGTCCTCCTGATTTGTCATTTAGCTGAGTTTGACAGCAAAACAAGAAAGTAGGCCTAAATTGCTTTTATGATATTTATGAATCTGGAACATTATAAAAACAAAACTTTACCTTCATTAGAACTATGAGTCAGAAAATATAGCCCACAGCACAACATTGCCAATGAAGTATTTATCAAATACTGAAGATTTGTTGAAACACCTACACACCATCATAAACTATGGTATTTGCGATGGTATTTTTTAGAAAAGCATCTGTAACTATAGACAGCTACAATTCTGATAAGGTTATCAGACAAAATGATTTACACATTGGCACATCATTAAAGTAGTACTAGTTAAAATTTAATACCATGATGGTAATGACCAAGTGGTCTGGCTCATGTGGTATCAGTTACAAATGGTACACCAAGAGTGTTCCAGATATACATTTAGCATCAGGGGATAGATCAAGGTAACAAAAGCCCCAAGGTCTGAGAATGAATAAATAGCTCTTCTGGCCTTGGACATTCTATTTTTGACATGCACAGCTGCTAAAGACCAGAAAATGTGACACTCAATATTTCTAACTAATGAACAGACTGAATGGAAGACTTTTCGAAATATAGAACTGATTCATTAAACAAATTGGTTTGACCAGATATTGACCATGAAGATTCAAAGGCACTGAAATATGACGCATGATCTTGTTATATATAGACCAAAATGTGGTACTCCTGCCTTTTATGAAGCCCAATTAGGCTTCACAAACAGTACCCTTAGGCAGTAGAAAACATTTGGTAAACTTACAGTGGACAGCAATAAGTGTGATTGGTCGATAAGTACTTGCATTGTTATGATAAAGCTGTGGGTTTTTTTTTTGTTTTTTGTTTTGCTTTTGACAGATTAGGCACAATTTTAGCCACCCAGAGAATCTCTTAAACTTATCTCATGTTCGATACACACGTGTATAATTAAGCAAGGTGGGACAGCAATGCAGTTAAGTTACAGGACTTCAGGTTCTCAAAAGTGGCACCACCAAGTGCAGGAGTGCAGTTATCATCCAAAGTCTTTAAATATTTTCAATAAATGCATCAGCAAGATAGATATTAAAAGCACCAAATGTATGTTCAAGCTATTAATATTATCCTCAACAAAAGTAACTATATTATCCTGCCAGTTTCTATTCAACAACTGTAGCCTTGGAAGTTGAACACTTATAATGTCTCAACAGAGTCTAAAAGGACACAGTGAGGCATACTCATCAATAAACGGCATGGCACGCTTTATCACGGTCATGTACAAATGTTTAATTTCTGTGTATTGTTACCATCTAATGCCCAAAAAAGTATATATTTTCTGAAAAAAAAACATAACATCAAGTTTGATTCTGCCACCAAGTATAAAGTCTAAAATTAAAATTCTTGTGTACAATTTGAAATAGCATTTAAAAAATAAAAATCAGATTTAATTGATGGTGTCAAATGAAGGAACACATAATGCTCTCCAAAACTGTATTTTAATTTTTTAAAGCTCATTTCTAATTTTATTGGTCTAAATTAAGAAGATATAAAACAATGATTTTTTTCACTATATAAATTTTGAACAAAATCCTTACCCAAAATTTAAAAAACACTCGTTTGCTGGTAGACGCGTACTGTTTTATTCCCCATAACATAAAATTTTTACCATTTTGGGTGTTTGGGCCATTTTTGTTTCCCCCTCCCCCCCGACAAAACTGGTAAAATTAAAGTTATTAATTATGCAATTAAAATCAAGTCCTTAACACTTGCAGATATTTCATTGTTTTTAATAGCTTAATCCAAATGTATACTTTTTGAAAGTATACAGTTTATATGATCTCAAGCGAGAGGTCTAGTGTATATGGTATCATGTTTGGAGCAAAGTCGTGTTTTCCGTTTAAAGTGCTCTCAAAGTGTACCACACCCTTAAGCTTTGTAACATATCAATACATTCTTTAATTGATCATTTTGTGTAACCTTAGACATTCCCTGTTAGTCATCAAAGCTATCCCCACGATATTGTCTCCAAAAGTGTTCAGGCAAAGGATAGCTAAGGAAGTTGCCATGGACAGACTGGCACTCACTGACTGGCCTTGTGGAGTTAAACTGCACTTGGCACTGGCTAAATGCAGGCCAGAAATCTGCATACCAGAGCAGGTGGGTGGCATTCAAGTGGTGCCAGATACCTGGCATAGACAGCTTGTAGATTGGACAAACCTGTGAAATATCTGATGGGTAACTCATGAGGATTAAAGTACAAATGATGGCAGGGCATCTTGCATTCATTCAGTGGCAATTGCCTATAGCTCTCAGTGAGACTTGGAGGAGGGGTTGCATAGTGATGGGGAAAGGGTAAACCAAAGCAGGGCCACTCCAGCAAATTTGTGGAAGTGTCAGAGGCTTCAGCTGTTTGACTAAGTGACACCTGAGATACTGATGTATTGCTTCCCTGTTGCTGTAGCCAGCAGGTAAGGGAGAGTAGGATGTTCATCATCTGAGGAAGGGTCTAGTCTCATCCTCCCCTATCCAGTTTGAATTCCTTAGCTGATTCTGGGGAGAGACTATGCTGCCAGTGGACTCCCATCACAGCAGGTTTTTCCCTATGGCAGCGCCAGGTCCTATGAGTCTGATATCTAGACTGATAGGTGCCTTTGCGTGTTTAACAGTTTGAGGCATATGGATGGTAATGATGAGGTTCTCAATTTAACTCAGGTTGGGCTCCATGTGAGCCAACAACCGGTTTAGGTGAAAACATATCTCACTGGAAGCTGGTCAAGAATCTCTTCACCAGACTCCTTCCACTGACCTAGTAATCAGGCCCCAGGTAATGGGGGTTCCCATCAGAGATGGGAGAGCTCTAGAGCCTCATATCAGAACCACATGGCTGTGGGTACGGTAAGTAATTATTTTGATAGTCCACAGGAACTGAGCAGGGAAACTTTGGCTGCCAAATGACTGTTTGGATCTACCACTGCTAAGTTGGGAATTGGTTAGGAGGGGTTATCGGTTTTTGGATCTGAGAGACTTTGGATGCACTGGCCCTATTGACAACTGCAGGCTGGACTCCATGGATAGTGGGTGCTAATAGTGCAATTTTTAGAGCAAAGGGCATCAGCTGACCATGTGACATGCTGGAAGTTTGCGTGGACTGTAGGGAAGGGCTGGAGAATGGGGGAACAGGTACAGAGGCGTGATGGGTGCCCCCTACAGGACTTTATCCCAAGCCATCATACTGAGTGGTCCAGGGGGGTAAACCAAAGATGAGATGGGCCTCTGTGGTCATGATTGTGATAATGCTTTGGAGTGAAGTTACTGGGTCCATGCTGCCTTCCTTGAACCCTTATCGAAGGGAGCTGCCTTACTTGAACCCTTATCAAAAGGAGCTGCCCTTCTTGAACCCTTATCAAATGGAGCTTCTAACTCCTAAGGTGAAATTGGGGAGGTGGGGTTCCCATGGCTGCCATCCTTCTAAGCAAAGCATAATGGTAAATGTAGAAGGTTCACCTTTAAGCAATCTAAAACTTTATTCCAATGCTGGTTAGTATGATGTGCCATGCTGCTAACTAATCGTGAGAATGCTTGGGCTTTTGAACTTTCCTGCCATGATATTTTTGCAACCCTGCCTCCCTAGACTCTCTGCAGTCTTTTTGCTGCCTAAACCTTGGCTGTGGATCCTGCATGGCGTGAGGAACACATGGTATCGATACAGCTGAACTCTTAGCAAGACAACTAGTACAATTACCGGTACAACTGCAGCTGAACAGTTGGCAAGGGTGAAATAATCAGCACAACCATGGTAGAATCGTCCAGAGCACTTGTGAAATTGCCTGCACAACGTCAGCCAAACAATTGTTGGAAACACAGGCAAACTGCTCACACAACTGAAGCTGAACAATTGTCAAAGACAGCAGTGAAATCATTGCACACCTTCAGCTGAACAGCTGTGAGAAACACTAAATATTATTTGAGCAACTACAGTTCAGCAGTCATCCAAAACAGCAGGGGAAACACTTGCACACCTCAAGCTGAACAGCTGTCACAATACTGGTGAACTTATTTGAACAACTGCAGTTGGTCAGTCATCAAAGGCACCTATGGAGTTATTTGTGCAATTGCAGTTGAACGGTCATTAAAACATCAGTGGGCACACCTCTAGCTGGACAGTTATCTGAAGAAATCATTTAGGCAATTGTTTGGCAGAAAAGACAGAGTAGGACAGAACTTCTCTGATGGCTGTGGAATTGAATGTGCACTGTGTGCATTGCAGGCAAGCCAATGAGCAAAGTTTCTCCAACACTGGTGCTCGGCAGGAAACAAGTCTGCAGTGCTGTAAATTCAATTGTTTTTCCCATCCTGGGTTGAGAATGTCACATGGCAATTCATGTAATAACGACACATTGTGCCAGAAGATACGAGGAGTCCCAATTTATTGACATGACTGCATGTGTACACATTATTTCTTGACAATACACATTTTTCTTTGACTAAACCATGAACTTTCATGTGGAATGGTTACCTCTTGGCTGTACATTTGGCGTGCGTAATCACAACATAACTGCAAATGTTAACCAACCATATATTTTACCATTTCTTAAACACTTTTATAAATATTTCTCACAAATTATTACTCACAAAATATTGCTCACAAGAATGTAAGGTGGGTGATTAAAAGCAGAAATTATTCCATGACGCACATGAAAGCTCCATTAAAGCATGCATGGCTTTATTAAATATTTTTAAATGCACGCTTACATGGAATTAATGGACCCCGCGGTATACCAACAAATTCCAGCGTACCACAACCACCAATGTGCAGAGACACAGTCTGTATAACAGGCCATTCATGGAAAGCCATATTCCCAGGAAATACATGGAAAAACGCTCTGTATCTCGATACCAAGTATGCTCTCCGTTACAAACACGTTACACGCACTTTTACATGAGAAGTGCATGCAAAAAGTCACACTTGCTTTTATATAAGAGCACGCATGAACCTGACAAAAGTCACCTTGCCGCCAAAAATAAACTAATCAGCGACTTGGATAAACAATAGATAAGAAGTTGGGTACGTGGAAAACATGGACGAAACTGAATCACGAGACAAAACTTCATAAAGAACGAAAGGGGCCTTCATATATAAATGAGAGAAACCACATCTCCACCAAAATGGGAAATGCCAAAACAAAACTGGAACTTCAGCTTTAAACAAATTAATTCCGTACCCCACTACATCATTACTGCAACAAAATATCAGGCTATATAAGAGTCTCAAATCTATTTTTATATACAGCATTTGACAGGGAACAGTTGTGTCCAGCAGATATTCAGTCACAGTGTCTGTATTTATTTCATCAAACATACGAGTTCCAACCCATTTCATGCCATGTACATTTTACATTTTACAACCTCTTACAACAGCAAGTAATCATAAATTAAATCAGTGGAACAAAGTTAACATGCTTAACAGCCGGCCAGGAAATGTTGTCAAAGTTGAGAAGTGATTGATTATTTAAAACCACTTAATACTGCTCTCTATCAGTGGGTCCCTTGCTCACATAATGTCAACAATCTTGTCCCAAACCAACAAAATGACACTTACTGTTGTCAATCTTGGGATTCTGGTAGCTGGCCACTATTACCAAATGAGAAGGCCTTGCCAGCCTTGGCTGAGTTTCACTGGTTGTATCCACTACTCAAACTAGGTATAAATCAAACTAGATGATTCCTTGTGGGACAAATGGTCTCTAAGGAGTTAACAGATATGAACTTCACTCCACTTGACAGCTTCTGCACTGACATATCCACTACAGTCAAACCCCACTCAAGAGAAAATCCATTACTCGCTGCATGTCATACATATCCCAATGATTTGCTTGTTGGTAAATCCACCAGGGAAAAAGCAATTCTGCATGAAGCAACAATGCACCATCAAGGCAAAGCATACAGAGAGATCATTACACTGCCCAACTGGGATGCCAAAGCAAGGAAAAGTTATCCAGCCAGTGGCTGTTGGCAGGGATAATATCCCAGTAAATGATGCAAGCCTCACAATCACAGTGTTCTCTGTAACACGCACATGATGCTTTAACTTTAATTCAAATGGACAGTGTGAGCGAAAAAACGGACAAGTTCATGCACAATATCAAGTGTTGTACAACTGCTGCTGAGTGTATGCATGAGTAATGGATGCTGTCAGCCCACCCAGTTGAGAACTTTCCCTTTTGTGTTGTATTTGTGTGCAAATATTGTTAATGTCATATGAGTTGAATTCTCCTTTCGAAATCCAAATTGTAATTCATATAAGATTCTACGTTTGTTTACAAAAGTACTGAGTCTGCCAAACATCAATTTTCCATAGTTTTAGGAAAGACGGATAATTGATATCGGTGTGTATAGCTGGTTCATGTACAGGGGTCATCAAGGAGTTAATTAAGAAGACTTTAATTCAACAGGTGCTATGTTTCTGAAGTTAAAAAGAGTTTAAAATGTGCGTCAGGGGTAATTTTAAATCATCACAAAGATATTTAATAATATCGGCTCCCATCTCAGCATAGCTTGGACTGGAATATGTTAGTGCCTTTACGGTTTTAGTTATTTCATTTTCTGTGCCTAGTTGTAGGAATAATGATGAATCATGTTGGTGTGGAATTTTATTGGCTAAAGAAGGTATACCACTTTGCAAAAAATAAAATAAAATGAAAAATAAAAAAACTTAAATTTGTTAGCTTTTAGTTTTACCATCCTCAATAAATTTATCACTTTTAACTTTTTGCTTTAATAATCTTCCAAGGCTTTCAAATTATCTTTTCTTTTTTTTTTCTAGGAACAATTTGGCTTTTTTTTTTTGGTATTCGTGACAAGTTTTGTATTTAATTTTTATAGGCTATGTATAATTGCTTCACCTTTTATCGTCAAAGGTAATTTTGGGGATACATGTGCCATATACCTTAGCTACTTTATCTTAAAATATGTATTAATATGTGGGGTGTGCGCATGCGTCAGTTCTGTCCACACGCTTGAATCTTTGCCTTACCATGGAGCTACTATACCTCCATGCCAAGACCAATGAAAAAACACGGGTCATTGGCGACTTGGGGTTATGCGGTAGACGAAACTGTCTGAGAATCGCCGATAACTGGGACGAATCAGCAGACGGAGATACCAATCATTTGTGCTCTGATTTCTTCAGAAGTCTCGGTGTTGATTTGGATCCTGAGCATGAAATCAGCCGCTCCCATTGAATGGGCAAACCTGCCGCTGAAGACGCAAGCACCAAACACCGGGCCGTCACCATACGGTTCACGTCGTACCGTGCTCGTGACAAAGTGTACAGGGCACGTACCAAAGTAAAAAGTAATCGCCACATCTTTATCAATGATGATTTGACTAAGAAAAGGGACAACTTGGCTTATCAAGCTAGAGTTCTCGAGAGAGAAAAACTTATTCAAGATACCTGGGTGACGAACTCGAAAATATTAGTAAAAGATAACGAGTCCCGTCGTTGGGTCATTGACAGGCGTTCTGACCTCGCCAAGCTCATGTCCGCCGTGACTTCTGGTAACAATGCCGCAGCCGAGGTCACAACTGACGCCGCCCGCTATTTGCTGCTTTTGCTGCTGCAGCAGCTCCTCTCATTGAGTGCAGTGACAACTCATCTGTTGTTGGGCCAGCACTTAAAGCTTCTAGAAGCAAGTCTGTTAAAGCTGGAGAAACCCAGCTGAGCTGTCAATGATCTGTGACTGTCCGATCACGGACCCACGGTTTGATGTATTTTGCGACCTGTACAAGCACTGGTGTACCAGGATTGTGAATTGTCCCATCGAGTGGGCAAACCTGTTGCTGATGTTCTATCTTGTCTACGTATAGGTTAGACGCCGTGTAGAGTTTTCCAATTGAATTAGAAGACGAGCGCGCAGCGCGAGTCTTCTAATTCAATTGGAAAACTCTACGAGGCGTCTGACATACTTATACTCCAAAAGATGGGTATTATAAAAGTATTTCCTACTTGAAACAAAGTTAAAAGACTTGATTTCGAAGAGAAAAGCGACAAGTAAGAGTACATAATGTAACGACCTTTGACACTTGACCTGTCACGCTCCCTGACCCTATTCAATGCTGGTCAACAATAGACACGCTGGAATAAATATTATGTAAAATCCGTACAGCATCGTCTCAGCTGTTTAGCGTAATGGACAGCACGCTCAGCCGTAGATCACAGAATTCGTGGTTCGAAACCTGCCAGGGACAAAATATTTTTTTCATTAAAAAGTGTAGACAAAAATTGTCGAAGTTCCATTGCAAAGTCCCGTCATGAGGTCACTTGCACTTCAGCGGATCTAATTCAATTAGACTCCTAGGAAGAGAGGAGCTCTATGAAAATTAGACTCCGCTGAAAACAATAGAAATTGGGCGCTGAGGAGTATAATAATGCTTGTGCCAGTTGGGCCGATTTTCAGTCTTTGTCCCACAGCGATCGCCTCCGACAAAGCACACAGGCACAGGCGCCGCTTCAGAGTGACTTTCACACCAAGCCATATGGCGCGTGCCAAACATTTATTGTTATTATTATTTTGTGAATAAATTTTTGTTCTATGTTTTATGTTTTCCGTCCCTTTCTATGTTGGGGCAAATCAAGGTATTACATTTGAAATATTGAAGGCTGGCCTTGCATTATATTCACTATTTGTATTTTGACACACGAGTGTCACAATTATGAGTTTTACTGAATAGATTTGACCTAATACAAGGATTGAGATTCGACGTATCTTTGTCCGGCTTCCTTATACCAGTATGTATTACTTCAAGGTCAATGTTCTATATTGTCTACTAATGCTCAGCAACCAGTGATTTTCTTTATATATCATCTGCAATTACATTACGTGGCAAACGTGTTTTCTGAGTTACACGCACCTGGTATGTTTTTTGTGAAGGAGCATTCTCCATACATATTCCATTGCTCATATATATGATATATTACATCTATATGCTCACTGTGAATTGTGCATCAACATGTACAGTTCATGTTTTGTAGACGTGCAGTTACAGTATGTTATGGAACTATCTTATGGTGTATACGCAAAGTGTCCTTAACCGAGATGCTTAGCGATGTATACTCTGTTGATACAGATAAAATATTTCTGATTTCGTGGATTGTTTTTTTGTTTTTTGTTTTTTGTCGTCTTACCTTATATCTTATTATAAATTCGATTTCTTACTTCAGTAAACAAAAATTACTTACCCATAATGTTTTCCGAACAATTTTGGATAGACAAAAACATGAATTGTGAATCTCTTCTTATTTCCATCCTTACGTTGATATTATCACCAGGTGATATCCGTTTGAACCCCGGCCCCTTTACTGCTTCTCGCGATGTCTCAATTTGTCATGCTGACGTTAGGAGCCTATCCGAAGACAAGTTGAAACAAATCCGAGTAGACCTTGTACCTGATTTTGATGTAATAATTTTATTAGAAACCTTTCTAAATCAAACGGCTTCTCCTGAAAATTTACACCTAAATGGCTACTATGACATATTCCGCCGTGACCGCGAAGTCATTGGTGGCGGAATCGCTATTCCTGTATCCACTCGTTTTCAGTAACTCATCGTTGCGACCTGGAGATTGCCGATATTGAAATTCTTTGGTGTGAAATTAGGTCACATAACAACAGATTTCTTTTCGGCGTTGTTTAAAGGTCATCGAATTCAACAGTGTCTTTTTGGGACATATTACAACCAGTATTGTTAATGCACGTAATAGTGGTATGCACAATATCATATTATCTGGCGACTTAAACGCCGATTTCAGTACCTGCTCAGGACACAAAATTGTTCACTTTGCCCTCAGCAAATTTCGTCACTTTGCATGTAAATGAGCCAACTCGGATTATTTCCCACTCTGCCACATGTCTCGACCAAATTATTTCAAATATATCTAATTTCATTTATGATAAGTGTGCTCTGCCTCCGGTGGCTCATTGCGATCACTGTGTTGTTAGTGCTGAGGTACGGTTCAGTTATCCTGCGGAGACGGCCTACAAACGTCATATTTGGGAATATGGTAAAGCAGATTTCGATACGTTCAGAACGTATATTAATTCCCTCAATTGGAATACATGTTTTCTTGGTAACGATATTAATCTATGTTGTGATTCTTGGTCAAAATTATTCGCGGATGCCACTATTCATTGTATTCCTAATAAAATCGTAGAAATAAGACCTTGGGATCTACCATGGTATATTTGCAGACCTCGCTGCCTCAAACGGAAAGTTCATAAGCAATACATTGCAGCCAAGAATTCTAATTTTGAGGCTAATGCATGGGCTATATTTTGTCACACTAGGAATTCATACCAAGAACAACTCAAATGTGCAGAACGAGATATATCTGATTACAATGACAAATTATGGAAAGATCTCAAAGACTACTCTAAGCAGAAGAAATGCTGGTGGCGAACCGTGAAATATTTTCTTAAAGACAATCATTCTTCATCTATACCTTCTATTGTTCATAATGGAAAGCTTGTTTCGGAGAGTAAAGGTAAAGCTGAAACTTTCAATTCTTATTTCTTACAACAATGCCATGTAGATGCTAATACAGCCACTCCTCTTGGTGTTACTGATGTCCATAACTCGTATCTCTACTCTATTACAATGCTTAAATCAGAAGTTCGTCAAACTATTCTAAGCCTGGATACGTCAAAAGCCTCTGGCCCTGACGGTTTCAGTGCAAAACTTCTAAACGAGGCTGGTACAGCCATCTTTCCCTCACTTACCAAACTTTTTTTAACTTGTCTGTCCTTACCAAACAGTTCGCATCTTCTTGGAAAAAATGCTGACGTACCCCCCCCCCCCCTTTACAAAAAGGACAATATAATGTATGTGCTAATTATACACCTATCTACCTTCTTAGCTGTGAAAAAAAATATTTTCAAACACATTTTCAACTTTTTTCGTGAAAATCTTATTATCTATACTTACCAATCCCGGTTCATACCTGGTGATTCCACTTTAAATCAACTACTTGCACTGTATCATCAGTTATGCCTTGCTCTTGACAAGCAAAAGGAAGTAAGGATCATTTTCTTAGACATTAGTAAGGCTTTTGATAAAGTTAGGCACCCCCCTTACTCTTTAAACTGAAAAAGCTGGTATTACTGGAAAACTTCTCTTTAGATTTTCTAATTATCTTTGTTTTCGTCGTCAACATGTGATCCTTGATGGTAAATCTTCTTCTTGGGGATACATCCAATGTCGGGGTACCCCAGGGCTCCGTGATAGGCCCATTGATTTTCCTGATTTATAGTAACGATATTGTGGACATTGTTAAATCAAATATCAAAATGTTTGCTGATGATACTACCCTTTATCTAACAGTGGATAATCCCGTAACTGCAGCTGAATCACTTAACTCTGATCTATGTGAAATTGAACAATGGTCCAAAGATTGGTTAGTTACATTCAATGCTTCGAAGACCGAATCTATGCTTGTTTCTCGTCAAGTTACATCTATTTCCCGTCTACCTATTACCTTTCAAGGTCATGTGTTGGGAGACATGACTAAATGTAAATACCTTGGTATCCCTCTGTGCTCCAATTTACGTTGGAAACAACCATATCTCAGAAACTATATTTAAAGCTAAGAAATTGATTAATGTTATGAAGAGTTTAAAATTGATTTTGGACCGCCCAACGCTAGAGATTTTTTATGTTTCCTTCATTCGACCTATCCTTGAGTATGCTAGCCCAGTGTGGAGTGGCTGTACTGAATGTGATGCTAAAAGACTCGAAAGTGTTCAAATTGATGCCGCTCGCATTGTGACCGGCGCAATGCACGGTACCAACGTAGACAAATTATACGAAGAACTTGGCTGGCAATTATTGTCGCAACGGAGAGAGACAGCTCAGATAATTCTTATGTGCAAGACAATGAGCAAGCTTGTATACGAACCCTTATGTTCTGAAGTTACTTCCAATGATGTACCTTATCTCAATACTCGCCGCCCTTTCTATCTCGGCCATTTTCAGGCTTGCACCGACTTGCTACACAAGTCTTTCTTCTCGTCGGCTGTTAGACTGTGGAACCAACTCCCAATTGAAATTCGAAGTTTGTCTCTGTTCAAGTATTTTAACGCACTTTTTTTTAAATCAGTACCTCGGTCAACTGATTTGCCTGAGTTGTTTAACTTTGGAAATCGGTTTACTGCCATACAACATACGCGTCTCTGCTTGGGAGCCAGTCCGCTTAATTCTCACTTATTTAAAACTGGGTCAAAGAATCACCTGCTTGCACATGTGGCTCACACATTGAAGATACATTTCATTATTTTCCTCTGTCCGAAATACAGAAACTCAAGATTAACACTTCATACTGAAACCATTCCTCTTGCTCCTTTCACTCTTCGAACATTGTTATATGGTTCAACACAATGTTCTTTTGCAGAAAATTGTAATATTTTTGCTGCAGTGCACGAATATATATGTGCTACAAACCGCCTCATGCCTACTGGCATTGGCTAAATAATTTTGTTCTTATTTCAGGTTCAATTTCCAGGCTGTATCTCACTTGTGGGATAGTTCAAATCCATATTTTAATCTGGAAAGATTCTACATGGCAATAAATGTCCCTCTTTCTGTCTTGTCCATATTGGCAATCCTTCACTCATACCCATATGTCTAGTCAGTTCTGTCCTTTCCTGGCAAGAGAGATTCACATAGGGCAATGCCCTTTTTCCCAATTGTGAATAATTTATGTAAAATATGTGAGGCAGTTAATCCACAAAAGTATGTTTATGCCAAAATATGTATACGCACCTTTGGTGTTTTCTTGTTCACATACCTGATTCCAGTTTTTGTTTGATGATGATGATTGTCAATGGAGTTCTGATTTACTAACTTTTGGCTATCTTGAGTTTATATCAATTGGGTTGTGTACTTCTAGACACATGGGACGTCGGAAAATGATCCGGAACATTATTTTACACCGGATTATTACAGACAACAGCAAACCTAAAACCATCATGTCAAGAAAGTCTAATGTTGGTACATGGTTCTCATGTTTCAGCAACTTTAAGGTGTAAAACCCCCATGAGATAACAAAAGTAATTTCCCTCCTTAATATAGTCAAATAACATTTTCATCGTTTCGGGAAATGGGTGTCTATAAGTATTTGGTGGTCTGTAAATTTCACCAATGATTTCATGTTTATCAAAGTAAGTGGCTTCCTTGTCTATTTCAATGAAAATAGCTTGACTTCATATCTTGAAATCACAGAACATGAAACATTGGAGTCTCAAGCAGCCCTTGCTTGGGACCAGCCAGCACGATCGCAAAGTCGTACAATTTACCATTTTCCAAACGGTTACGTGTGGTTTCCATGTTGGTCTGTGCTTACACTGGCCAGTGGCACACTTTTCTGACATTTTTACACCACAGCCTGGCCATTGAAATCAGTGTTCATGGCACAACAAAAGGGAGCCAATGATGTATGATATTCAAAACAGAAACAAAACTGATCAGGTAACATATTTAGGAGCCCATCTTGTCCACTACTCATTCCAATTAGGAATTATAGGCACTTGTATATGGCATTCCCTGAAATATTTCCATGAGTACATATCAGCTAACCAGTTCACATTTATTCACATTGTCAAATTCAGCTTTGGTCAATGGTAATCATATATATATATATATATATATATATATATATATATATATATATATATATATATACAGTTGCCATGGTATACAAGATGGCAAAATATATGAGTAATGTGTACAGAATTTCCTTGTACTTTCTTCTTACAAGTTGGGCACGGATCACCTTACATGATAATGCACAGGAAACAGATTTACCATTATACATATCCAATAAAAGATGTCGATGAACATTGAGAAGGGATCCACGAATGGTTTGACTTCAGAGTTTGACAACCAGTTCATTCCCTTTCTGCCTGTCTTCACTAGATTTTGGTCTCAGTTGGTTTCTTATTTGGATATATGTTTTCCAAGCAGGTTTTGTTTCATTATTATGATATGATGACCCGTGGGGAATTTACCCTGTTTAGGGTTTTCATGACAAGTTCTAAAACTAGATATGTTGTATTATTGTTATCATACGGTTACCCGTGGAGGGCTCAGCTCATGTAGGACTTGGTACTGTATATTTCCACCATGCCCCACAACCTTCCTCTTCCGTTGGGAAAGGGCGCGTCAGTTACTCCCTTGACTGCACGAACTTGTGCTGGCTTCAGCAAGGGTTTTCTTTTCGTAGATTAAATATGACAATTATGGTGCAAAACAGTCTCAACTTATGTTTTGTTAGAAATGCCTCGCCCCTGGGTAAGAACCCCAAGCCATATACTTTGATATTGATATTTTTACTCACATGATAGATATATGTGTGGTAATTCTTTTGGTGGTGTATTCACTCAAAGACGTCCAACGGCTCACCAACAAATTGTCGCGTGTTTTGTTTTCACAATTGACATAATCTAAACAATCATTACACCAATGTAACTGTCTAATTTTCAGAAGCCCTGTTATATCCGACCAAAGAGAATGGGCTTACACTTCCTCCTTATCAACAGTGTATTTATTAGCAACGGTAAGCTTCATACAATAAGCATAACATTTGATGCTTTGCACTCTCAACTAACAGATACGAGAGATGGAATAGCAACATATGTGAAAACACAAAGGTGTATATGCGGACAAACATTGATTAACCCAACTCAATTTCAAACGTATTTTCCAGATGAATAACTGTGAGACCACAAGTGGTTTTTTTTTTTACAATATTTGTTAAATATATATGTCCCATGTTTCACAATGGACCATCAATCATCTATGATTAGGACTGTCATGTTCCACTCCTTTATTTATTTTTTTTATTGTAAGTTTGTCCTCTGCAAAAAAATGCATCAATGCTTACTGGTGTGACAATAGGTCTGGTGTCGTTTGTCATTTTTATGCATATGTCCATCAGTTTCACTGAGCTGCAAGTAAGAACTACTTCTGCTGAATGTTTGTACATGGATTGAAGATATCATCAACATTGAATATACCTGCGGATGCCCCGTCCTAAAGTCGTACCTTTCAAAGTTGCATTCAAATTCACTCTTATGTGTTTCCACATATCATATTTTCTTTACAACTAGGATACAATATGCAAATGTCCATTTCTTTTTTATGCTGCCCTATTTCATCTCTTTATTCGGTATACATTTATCTGTACAGATGAGAAGAGTCACGCAAATATACTCACTCATCCGTGCTGAACTTGCGGATCCAAAGAAATTATTACCTCTTCTTCATGCGCTACATTCTGAAGCAAATGATGACGATCATCGACAGGGTGGTTCACGTTCAAAGTGTTCAATAACAAATTTCGCGATTGAAATGTTATTGTCTTTGCTCAAAAGAAATGTTTAGTTTAGAGTAGTAACAACAACAAAACAGTCGTTACAGTCATATAGAATAAGAATTGAACAGAGGTCATGTGCATGTCTGTGAGAACAGTCTCTAAGTTCAACCAAAATAAGTATTGTGAAATACGACCAGCTTCCGATCAAAAATGCCGAGTCGTTTCCCACTAATGCACAATCGTGATCAGAAATAATGCTTGAGGGAATAACATATATATATATATATATATATATATATATATATATATATATATATATATATATATATATATATATATATATATATATATTTATATATATGGTGCTAAGTCATTCGTATGTATAAGCGGTAAACGAAATCTTAAACTGTATTTTATGCGGAAATGCACAAAAATGTTTCAAAATAAGTACACATGTAGAGAACTGGTCGTGGCTGTCTAAATACTACATGTTGCTGGGAAAGTATTGAATTTCACTATATTTTGCGCATAGCCGTAATTTACGGCTATGCGCAAATCTAAATAGCCACAAAAAAACCGCAAAATAATGAAAGTGCGAAATAATATATGCGCCAAATTAAATAAATTCTAGGTAAAGATGGTAAAGAGAAGTACAACCAATAACTCCTTTGATTTATATTGGCTGGTCCTACCTGTGTCTGTTTGCACGACGACTTCGACGGAAAAATCCTTATTTTGGTTTTGCTTGGTGTTTCGCTTTGATTTGCCAGATGATGCTGGCATTTTATCCCTGGCATGTGGAGAGCTCTGCGATAAAGCCGTCAGCTTCCCTGAAGGTGATTCTGGGATACTAGTACCAATTTTAAACTGAATGATTTTCTTGATTTTTTCCAAACGAACATCATTCTCAAACTTTCTGTTTGCCAGTGATGTCCTTCGGTCCGAATCAGATTGCACAAGACCATTAAATTTCCTTTTAGGTAGAATGGACATATCTTCCAGTCTCTCTCTCCAGCAGGACTTTGGCAAAGAATATCTAGTCCGTGAGACGGCATGAAAGTTCCACTGATGCAGCGAAAGAGATGCTACAGATTGTACTAAACTTAAGCCCCACACTAAAGATGACACTCGATGTGTTATGCCCCTCCACATTCCCGAAGCGTGGTAGGTCTTGCAGAAAAGTAATACAAAATGGCAAACTCCTCAGGTGAAGACACTCCCAGGGTTTGGGGTAATGCAGTAAATGCGGTGCCTTTTATAACAGAGGAAAACAAAAACAGTTCAGGTATCATCACTCCAACGCAAGGCCGTTTTACAATTTGTACAAAGCTAATTAACACCGTTGACGGTAACCCTACGAGCCTTAATGCCAATGGCAAAATCAGGCATCTCCTTCCCATAGTCATATGAAGGACATCTTTTGAATGGTGCATAAATATGCGAGCATATTAAGAATTGCTAGCGGTCTTCTAAATGATTAATGAGCTTTCAAACAGAAATAGCTTTTTACCCCTTCGAGGCATCAAAGTAAACTTTGATTGACGCAAAGGCAGGAAGAAAAGTTACGAAAAAATGTGTGTTTTAGGCAATTGGTTGATTCGAAGGCGGGATGAAAATTTGTGAAAATATGATATAAAATCAATACAATCAAGAAGCGGGCATTGCCACTTTAAAAATCCAGTTCATTCAGCATTTCTGTGCAGTTAAACAATTCAATAAATAAAAATTCAGGCCTTTCTTCCTTTTGTTCACCTCCGCTGACTCAACCGTCATTTTTTGTGGTGGATCTTCGTTGTCGGGCGTCCATCTCTCGTATGTAATTAACATTTTTGATTTCTCCAGAACCGTTGCCCGGATCCTCTTCAAATTTGCTTGAAATATATACCTTGGGCGAGTTTCAACCAACTTTGTTTAAGTGGACAAGCTCCGGTAATTTTAATGATTTTGTTCAGTTGTAGGAAAATCTTTTAAAAAACTGAAGAAGCCTTGAAAGATCAAATTTCTGAACCAAGCGTCAGTAATTGTTGCTACTGGACTATTACATGGCAATACAGTGTATGTATTGCAATATTAAACACACACACACAGACATACAGGCAGACACACACACACAGACAGACAGACAGACAGACACACACACACACACTCTCACTCTGATTGGGAACCACTTGGCCAATCGCTTCATTCAGTTCTTGGTTGAGATTCTGTGATGTTTCCTCATTTTTTCCAATATATTTTTGTGTTAAGGTTCTCTTTGACTTGTTCTGCCGCACAGGTGAACACAATTGTTTAAAATCTTATGGGGATATTACATGATTAAAGGTAATGAAATTTTGCGAAAATGATTGGTCCGTGCTGACTTTGACGAAGTTATGGAATATCAAACTAAGGGACCATATGGCAGTACGTGCTATCACGCTGTAATGTACATATAAGTATACAACAGCAATATAGTACATGTATTGTAATATTGTGAAAACCGTTGTATGACAAGCTTTGCTTTTACATGTAGATGTTCCCAAGGTGAACTTCCATCAATCGTGTGAAGATGACGATGCAACATTTACGCATCCTCTGACAGAGGATGCATAAATAACATGTTAAAATTCAAGCTTTTTTTGTTTTGCTTGCTGACTAAGCATATCTGTCATACTGGCGTAAATCTTGGCAATGATGGATCCTAAGCCCAGGTTACTATTAAACAGTGATTTGAAAGTACCTATGCAGATTCTTTTGGTGTCGTTAATTTTAATCTTGAGAAACTTTGGAAGGTCAAACTGACAAGTAGGTTTATATCTCGGTGAAGCGGTATCCTTGTCCCCAAGTTAAAATCAAACATAGACAGGAACGTACCTATGCCCAAAAGGCGGCATTGCTCTAGACCCTTAATTTTAACAAAATATTCTATTCGGGTTGCTATCAGTTAGTGAGTACATTCCCATTGATTCCTGTGCAAATCAAAAGGGACTGCAATACTAATTCACACTTTCGATTTCTCCTTAAAAGCCGTTAGTCAGATTCACTTGAAAATTGATAGAGTGATTCGTGTTTTCGCTATTTTTGGCTTCATCTCCCAAACCTAAGGTTGAATTGTCTTCAAACTTGGTGGGGACGCACCTTGACTACCCGATTATTAAGTTTGTCCACTATATGGTGCTGCTGTAGTTTCCTGATTTTCAACGAATTTTCGAAATAAAATTTAGTAAAGTTATGAATCATCGGTAAGGGTAAATGCACATGTTGGCATTGTTACTAGAAGGATAGCAACAAATTTGACATATTGAATTGTACCTAGGTAATGTTCTAACTTGACCTAATCTCTACCAAACGTACACATTAAGTGGCGCTATCATTTCCTGATTGATAAAAACTTCAAACACTACGTAAGGAGAAATTTGAACATATGTTGGCACTGTTAATATTGATAACTAATGCACATGTATGCGTATGTTATTTTCTCCAAAATGGTACAACACATCCACTTTAAACGTGAGGGTCCACCGCTAAGCTATTATTTTTCATTCACCTGAGCACAGGTTGTTAATCTCAGAAAGATGACTCACGACTTGTAGTTTACCGGCTTCTAAAGTTTCACATGTACCAGGGGCCATAGAAGGAAGTGCTTCGACGTCGAATATATAAACGGCCTTGTGCGGAGGCGGAGGAAGGGATCTATATCTCTTACAGACTACTACATGATTCAGTGCTTCTACGTCGATCTTTTAAGTTGAATATATAAACGTCCTTGTGCGGAGGCGGAGGAAGGGATCTATATCTCTTGCAGACTACTACCTGTATAGTTTTGTATATGGTTGCAAAATATGATGATACGAATAGATTTATAGAATAGACCCAAGTATTTGTGGTCAAGGGTATTTTTCATGCTGAAGTAAAAACGGAACTCTTACTCAAACAAAGTTTGATTTGTGACTTAAGGTTTCTATTCAGTGGGCATAGATATAATAAACATGGTAGAAATATTTGTCAAGAGAACTAAATTTTGCACATTATAAATTTTCATACACGCAAGTTTCCCACTCCGTTTGTTAATCATCGTGCATTTTACATTTAGCTGTTCAACTCCTGTCACTCACTGCCATTGCTGCGTGATGATTCAGTGGCATTCAGAAAATGTTTATAACCAATTGTTTGGCGAAATTGCCTGTCAAATACTCACACGAATCTGTACTGTGTATATGTACGTGATGTCCATCAACGCTTAAAACTTCAAAATTTGGTCTTTTGTGACAATGACAGACCGCAATATACACAGGGACAGCTGCAATGTCAAAATTTCGCTCTGTTTCACTCCTTTTATCCACGTTCCTTGTACGTACATAACGGCCATTTCTTTGAAGGCTAAACAGTAATATAACGCATAGGCCAAAATTAACACAATAAACTGGGTTTCAGACCATGTTCTATTTTATCATATAAATATACACATTTGTAGTTTTGATCAAATTGTGTTGAAGTATGGAATATCAGAAACTAAAATTGTTTTAAATTTTTAGATTCGTGAATTCATTGAAAGGTGCAAGCTTTCGAAGTTGAGAACGTGAAGCTTTTTCACCAGACGGTAAATTTACACGAGGCTCTGTGAGGGGTCATTGAAAATGAAAAGTACCAGTTTTGGAACTAGAAACTAAACAAAATTTACTGTAACTGTTATAATACCCAGTCGTATTATCTGAAATTTGGCACAGGGGTTGGGTATCTATATGGCTTTTTTTGAAACTATATTATAGCTTTTTGTTCATACAATAATCAGTGGGATATAATATGACTCAGAAAACTTATAAAGCCAGAAATACATTCTGGCTTTATAAGTTTTCTGAGTCATAAACACAGTTATACATACATATATGAGTATCAGGGTTCTGTTTAAATCGCTGAAGAAATAAGTCAAGTGTACACGTTCATGCCGGGTTTTCCGATTAAACGAAAGTTCAAGGTTACCGTATCTATATATTTGCAATGATACAATTGTTTTCGTGTTTATTACGAGGTTATTCTCTTAAATAGATAATGTAATCCTCATTATTAATTTGATCATATCAATAAGAATAAAATTATCTATTTATTGTCATGAAAAGTGTATTATAAATGATAATTTAATTTCTGGTTTTGAGCATAAGTTATTACACTATTACAGCTTTGTAATCGGCGTTCGGTGCAATACACGGCGTATGATATTTATGTCACAACGTAAAGTGTCCATTCCTAACAGCCATGTGTTCTGTTAAGATATGTAACCACAAACCACGTTAACAAATGTGACTTACAAATAGGACTGGAGTCTCCAAATCTGGATCCATAAAGGTGTCGTTTTACGGAGAGATCTGGGGGCTAGATTCGACGTCAACGTTGTTAAATTGGAGCATTTTGGGTTTATAGATTATGCAACGGTATGATTCCCAAGGATGTACTGTTCGCCGTATAACAATGAATAAAATGGACCTCTTTCCAGTTAGAAGTTTTTGGATTCATCTGTTCAACTTTATATGTTATGGTTCCATGGCGTTTCCAGCGTCACAAAATATTACAAAGTAAATTTCTACTATTGGGAGAGGAGTTTTTTGCCTGTGTGTCTTTAGCGGGTTATGAGAATACGTGACTGCGTTGTGGTTGTGTTGCCGGCATTCCTGTAAACGGGAACACGTTCCCCACGTTGCAGAAGTTATCTTTTGTCCGCATGTTGCTTTGAGTGTCTGCCTGACTTCTGTTATATAATTTTTCATCGAAACTGGTTCCAGTGGTACTTGCGTCGCATTGTTCCTGTGCTGTGCTGCGAACTATTAGATTTCAACGTGACTGTATATTTTCATGCTCCGGAGTAGTTGGTGCTACGACAGACCTTCTTGTTACTTACAGGCTTTCCTGTTATCTGTTCATCGACTCAGCTAGTGTTCAGGTTTGTTTAGAATTAAGTTTTGCATGCCTCTCAGCTAGAAGACATTGGTACACACTTTACTCGACGATAGAAGACGGAGCAGTTTACACTACTCACTCTGGGTTTATTTCACATGAACACATAGTTTAAAGTTTTTGTACAAACTCAGAATACACCTTAGTATAAGTTTGTGCGTACCATAAGTACGTATTGTTCTTCATATTTACTTTGATGAAGTGAATATACCTTTTTCATTGTCATTACCGCCTTTTGACAACTTCATTTGTTGATACTGTCGTTCAGGCTAGCATAGTAGTTTTTGTATTTTTTTTTGTACTTACCCTGTATACATACATTCATGTACTGCTACCGTATTGTAAGATCCGTTTGTGTAAATATTTTTAGCATAGTTGCGTATTGTATACATTATAATTTATGGTCAGTCTTTAATCAATAGTTGTGGTCCATCTGACCATATTTCTTGCGTGCATCATGCCGCTCCCTAGGGGCTCTGAGCTAAATGCTAGGAATCCAGATGAATTTGAGTCCAGCATGAGTCTTTCCCAGGTAAAATCACTTCGTAAAGGCAGTAAAATTAGTTTTACTAAATCAGCCAACAAAATTTCTTCTTGTATAGTTGAGGGTGAAAGGTTGGACGAAGTTCCAGACCTAGGATTGCAGTTTAAGTCTGCTTTTGGAAAATTTCCCAAGGCTCATCAGGATGTAACATCTTTAGACAGTGACGAAAATGCATCTATGCATGAAGCATACCATCAATTAGTTAAGTCTAATTATTTCAAACTTTTGTCATCTGTAAAGGATACCAAATCTGTTCCCTTTCCCGTTCAAACTCCGGATCGGGCAACTATGTCACCAGTACAGGCCACCGCTTCATTGCCTTCAGATAGTACACTGATAGGCCTATTATCCTTGCCAAAACTGGATCTGGAAATAGTTTTGGTGATTCATTGAAATACCATACATTTATCAAAGCTTTTAAGGCGTGTCGAGTCATGCACCAGTGATCCCGATATACGGCTTTCTAGACTTTTTCAGTGCGTAAGTGGTGTACCTCGCGAAAGCATTAGCCCTGCAAATTCTTGAAAGCTTGTTTGGAAATTCCTAAAGAATCACAAAAGATATAACAAAATCACTGCGCTCTCCTCAGCCTGTAAAATCAGCTAAAGAGCTTAGGCAGCTATCCAAAGAGCTTAGAAGCGCGTTATAAATTTTGCAGGAGATTAACTCTCTTCATGAGATCGACTTTCAAGTCATTATTATGGATATAATGTCACGTCTTACCAATTATCTTCAAAATCGCTGATACAAGTTAGAAGTCAAGAATAAAAGAGACAAAGGAAATCATTTGACGCTTAAAGATCTTGTGTCCTTTATTGAGTCCATCAGTGACGGACTCTCGGACCCGATTATAGGTGACCAAGCGCGAATGGCCAGGTATCAGCGCAGCAGGTCAATTGTCCCTCATGATACCCAGATAGTTTCTAACTCATTCCACCCTGATGACGCTTTTTCCCGCTAATATCTAAATGTCGTCTGCTAATTGTATTTTACTAATTTAGGGACTATTTTTCAATATTTTGGATGAAACTTGCATGGAAGATCATTCCAAATTATATGCCCATGGTCAACAGCTTTCCTTGGCGCGCTCTGGGCGCATTGCGCCCAGAGCGCGCCAAGGAAAGCTGTTGACTCAGTCTTCTATCAGGGTGGAATGAGCTAATGCGAGCGATTCTCAGGATAAGATAGTTCTGTTGAAAGTTTTTATTCTGCTGATGATAGTTTGGCATTTGATTCTGATTTTTTGACATCTGCCAGTACAGTAAATGCTTATACTGTCAATAATCCATCTCCTGTGTCTAGAAACAATGGTAATTCAAGAAATCTACGTCAGTACCCCCCTTGCAATATGTGTAAAGGTTCACACTTTATTGGTAGGTGTGATGACTTTAGAAAGCTTCAAGTTAGAGATCGTATTGCTTTGATAAAGGTGCATGATTTATGCCAGAATTGCCTGCGTGGCAATCATTCTACTTCTGATTGTTTGAGCAAAAATCGCTGTTTTGTGTGCAACGAGAAACATGCTTCTTTCCTTCCTGTGAATAATCGTACTTCTTGTAGTGCTACAGAGTCTGGAAATTGCATATCGCCTATTATGAGAGTCAAAATTTATAACTCCTTGTAGGTAAATGCTAGCCTAGACAATTTTAGTTCTTCTACTTTCATTACAAAGAACTTGGCTGAACGTTTAAATTTGAAAGGTGTAGACGTACACTACCGGTTAAAAACAATGCAAGGAGTCTCGCCAGCTGTTTCTTAACAGGTTCAGTTTACTGTTACTTTAGCATTGGATGAAGAGAGTGTTCATATGTGAGTGGTCAAGGTTGTTGATAACATCCCTGGTTCTGCTGTGTCAATCAATCCTGCTGATTTTCCTCATTTGAAAGGTCTTGCAATTTCATCAACTACATTCAGCCAAAATATCGATATTCTTATATGTCACGATTACACAGATTGTTTAATTCCTTTGGAGGTTGTTCAAGCAGGCAAGAATCTTCCTGTTGCAATCAAGTACAAATTAGGTTGGTGTATTCAAGGCCATGTACCTCACTCCAATGTCAGTCATGTAGTGATATACAACTTCGTCTCAGCTTCTGTGATTGATAGTCAGAGTGGTATAAGATCTCAGCTGTCAGATTTTCCGGTCGTTAGCAAATTTGTTGAAAATGACAGTTCATTAATTCAAGACTCTGATTTTCTAGCCAGTATTCCGACAGGAACTAAAAGTATATGCTGCCAAGTTGTTGATTTTTCTGTTGATGCAGACAGCCAAGTTAGTCATGAAGGTATGGCTGCTGTACCCCAAGTTTCTTGCATTCGTGATCATGTAAATGATACAGGTTCAGTCAATGGCACTGTGGTTATACATGATACTGATACGTTGGTTTGAGGTTCAGAGCCTGTTGCTTATATACACAAATTATGGGAAATTGAGAATGCTCCATTCAGTAAAGCATCTATGTCCATTGACGACAAGAAAGTTCTTGATTTGTGGGATAGGACTTTTAGAATTGTGTACAATCATTATATGGTGCCCATTCCATGGAAAAATCCAGCCTATCCTATCCCAAATAATTTTTGTATGGCCATCAAGCGTTTGAATAACCTTGTAAAGCAATTGACCAAGAGAAACATGCTTTCTAGGTATAACCAAGAAATTGTCAAATTGCTTGATTCAAAATATGCAGGAATAATTCCAAATCATGTATTATATGATTCTGATAGAATTTTTTTACCTGCCACAACATTGCGTAATTAACTTAAAATAAGCCAGGAAAAGTTTGTGTGGCATTTGATTGCTCAGCCAAGTTTGCAGGTCAGTCTATAAACGATTGGTGCTTGCGAGGTTTAGTAAACAGACTTTTGCTTGTTTTGCTCAGGTTCAGGTTGCATCAGTAAGGCATACAGGGGGATATTCGCAAAATGTACAACCAAAGTTTGATCCCAGAATATGATCGTGATGTTTTTCGTTTCCTCTGGTACATTGACGGAAAGTAGTTCATTTTCGGATGAGGGTCAATTTATTCGGTGGCATTTTTTGTTCATTATCTTCAACGTATGGTTTGAGAAGGATTATTCAAGATAATCATGACATTGATCCTTTATTTAAGGATTCAATTTTGAAATCCATGTATGTGGATGACCTGACACAAGCAGTTTAACATTCAGCACAAATTTTGAAGATTATTTTTGATTTTCATACAGTCTTGCAGTTATGTGGATTCGAAATCACCAAATTTGCTGTCAACAATAAAGCTATTGTTGAACAGATTCCGGTTGAGAAACGTGCAAAAGAGTACACTAATTCTCAAATGGTTCTCAATGTCGAGCTTTGGGAGTAAAGTTGATGGTGAAGAAAGATTTATTTTGTTTTAGTGTCCAGCAGCAAGATTTTTCAAAGCTTACGCGTCGTATCATGCTTAGTTTTCTCGCTTCTGTGTATGATCCTGTTGGATTAATATCACCATTGTAGCTGGTAAGCTGTTTTACAGCAAGCTACTCGTCTTTAGCTCCTGTGTCCGAGTCTTTGCATCACAGATGGAACTTGTGGTATTATTTGTTGAATGAAGGTATCAGTGCTTTAACTTTTTCTTTGACGTATCAAGCCGGATGATTTTGACAATGCATTTCATGAATTTCATATTTTCTGTGATTTTAGTGAAGTAGCTCTTGGGTCATCTGTCTATTTAAGATCTGTTAGTAGTACAGGTGTTATTTCTTCTCATCTTATTACTAGTAAGTCCTATATAGCTCCCATTAGAAATAGTCTTTCCATCCCTCGGTTGGAATTGCATGCTGCTAAATGTGGAGTCAACTTGTATTTAGTTCTTAAAGAAAACTTTGTCTGGATCGTATTCCTGCTTTCTTCTGGACAGATTCAAAAATAATTTGGGGATATGTTCAAAATGAGACCAGGCGTTTTCATACTCTTGTTGAAAACAGAGTCAGCTATATCAGGGCTCATACTAAGCTTACCTCTTGGTTTCATATTGAGACTGGTTCTAACCCAGCATACTTGCTTACTCATCCAATTCTTTTTCATTGTTTGGTTAGTCTTGCTTTTTGGCATCATGGTCGGTCATGCTTGAAGGAATTCACTAATTTTTGGTCCAAAGTTAGTGAATCACATCCCATTTCTCAAGGTGATCCCGAGGTCAAATCTTTTGACACCCATACTGAGGCTTGTGTTACAGTTTCGGATCACTGGATTGAGCGGATTAGCAATTAGTATTATGCATTGAGTAAAAATCATAAAATCTGTTGCTTGGTTGCACAGATTTGCCTTGTTTAAGGCCAAGCTTAATACTCAGCAAGATTCACCATCAGTTGCTGAATTTCATGCCGCTCATGATATCGTCATTCGACAATATCATGAAAAAAACTAGAACAGGCTGATTTTCCAACAGAAAATCAAATGTCTCCCCGTGCGCCCTTACTATTGTCACCTTTATTTTTATAAATAGGCATACCGATTCCAATGATCTACAGATATGGTGAAGGTACACTCTTTATTGACATTTCAAAACCTTGATTTTTGACGAAATGCCCTCGTGACCTTGAAAAATAGGTCAAGGTCATACATTTGCAGTGACAAGCAAGGTCTTACAAAAGTCTTACATAGAAACATAATCACACAAAATGTCAATCTCTTTAAGACAAATCTTTCTCGAGTGCATCTTCACTGATTTTTAAAAAGTGGCCATGTGACCTTGAAAATACGTCAAGGTCACCCATCTGAAATCCCAACCTAGTTGGTATTATGGAACATGAACAAGCAAAATTCCAACCTCCTACGTCAAATCCTTGCAGAGTTGTTGCATGTGTGTCAATTTTAGATGATATGCACACGTGACCTTGAAAAATACGTCAAAGTCACCCACCTGCAATCCCAAGCAAGATCATATATAGGAACATCTTCACATAAAATTTCAACTTTCCAAGACAAATCTTCCTTGAGTTATCATGTCCACATTTATTTTAGACAAAATGCCCATGTGACCTTGAAAAATAGGTCAAGGTCATACATCTGCAGTTATAGGCAAGGTCTTACAAAAGTCTACATAGAAACATAATCACACAAAATGTCAACCTCTTTGAAGTCAAATTTTTCACGAGTGCATCTGCAATAATTTTTAAAAAAGTGGCCATGTGACCTTGGAAATAGGTCAACGTCACCCATCTACAAACCCAACCTAGTTCAAATTATGGTACATAACCATGCAAAATTTCAACCTCCTAAGTCAAATTCTTGCGGAGTAATTGCGTCCGCGTCAATTTTACATGACATGCCCGTGTTACCTTGAAAAATATGTCAAGGTCACCCATCTGCAATCCCAACCTAGTTCACATTATGGTACATAATCAAACAAAATTTCAACCTCCTAAGTCAAATCCTTGCGGAGTTATTGCGTCCACGTCAATTTTACATGACATGCCCATGTGACCTTGAAAAATAGGTCAAGGTCACCCATCTGAAATCCCAACCTAGTTCATATTATGGTACATAATCATGCAAAATTTCAACCTCTTAAGTCAAACCCTTGCAGAGTTATTGCGTCCACGTCAATTTTACATGACATGCCCATGTGACCTTGAAAAACAGGTCAAGGCCATACATCTGCAGATCCAAGCAAAGTCTTACAAAAATCTTACATAGAAACATAATCACACAAAACATTAACCTGTTTAAGTCAAATCTTTCTCGAGTGAATCTGCAATGATTTTTAAAAGTGGCCATGTGACCTTGAAAATAGGTCAAGGTCACTCATTTACAATCCCAACCAAGTTCATAATTTGGTACATACTGATGCAAAATTTGAACCTCATAAGTCAAATCCCTGCGGAGTTATTGCGTCCGCGTCAATTTTACATTACAGGCCCATGTGACCTTGAAAAATAGGTCAAGGTCACCCATCTGCACTCCCAAGCAAGATTTTATATAGGAACATCTTCACAAAAAAATTCAAGTTCCCAAGTCAAATCTTTCTTGAGTTATCACGTTGCAACACACACAACAATGTGGAGAAGAAGAAGAAGAAGAAGAAGAAGAAGAAGAAGAAGAAGAAGAAGAAGAAGAAGAAGAAGATCAGTGTGGTATTATTCGTGTTAGTGGCAAAACAGGCTAGCATCCAAACCTTATAGCACATTCTAGCGTTATTGCTGAACGTATAGCATATCATTTTCACAAAAATGCTCATTTGGGTTTAGAATGGACTTTGAGTCTGGTTCGAGCAGAATATTGGATAACAAAAGCACATTGTTGGGTTCAGCATACTTTGAAAAGATGTGTTATTTGTAAAAGGCTATATGCTAAACCTGCATCTCAAATTATGGCTGATTTACATCCTGCTAGGATTACGTCTTACATGCCTGGCTTTACTCATGTTGGCTTAGATTGTTTTGGTCCATATTTGTCCAATTTTTATAGAGGACCAAAGAAGCGTTATGGGTATATATTCACATGCATGTCTTCGAGAGCTGTACATACTGAGATGTATTCCCTGGATGCTGATTGTTTTTTGTGTGTTCTACGTAGATTCATCTCGAGGTGAGGTGGAAAAATTGACACTATTTACTGTGATCATTGTGGGAATTTCATTAAAGCAGAGCATGAGCTGCGTAAGACCTTTAAATTCCATTCTAGAAACACATTAAAGCAATTTGCTGCTTCAAGATCGATAAACTTCTGTTTTACTGTCCCTAGGGCACCTCATCGGGGAGGTAATTGGGAACGTTTAATTGGAGTTATCAAGCGAGTGTTTAGAGCTGTTCTTCCTTATACTGAGAAACTTACAGATGAGGTCCTTCAGACCACTTTTTGTGAGTTGGAGACGTTGTAAATAGTAGACCATTAACAATGGTTAGTGATGATCCGAATGACTTCACAGCTTTGACCCCCAGTGCATTACTTACTTTGCATGAGTGTTCAGATATACCGGCAGGTGTCTCTAATGTACCAGATCTTCATAGAAGTCTTTCAAATTTTCCCAGCATTTGATTAATCCAGAGGCTCCAACTCTCCCGCCTTGTCGGGAGATCTCCCGCTTTTTCTAACTTTTTTACAAAGTCTCCCGCCTTTCTAAAAATTTAACCCCCACCCCCACCCCCCAAAAAATGCTGAAAATGTTTTTATCGATCGGTAGCACCCATTTATCTTGGTGTGTTGTAGAAATGAAGACAATTTGATGGCAAGAAAATAAAGGTGCTGACAAGAAAGACACATGTATTATTGTTTGCTTTTGTCCAATACAGGGTTTTCATCAAGACTTGAAAGACTTTTCATGAAAAAAAAGTGTAAGGTGGGCCACCTTTCTGCTTACAATATAAGGAAAACATCTAAATGTAGCAGCTGTTCAATGATTTTTTTTGGTCAAAATGGCTCAAACTTGACTTGCCTTCATTGAATGTACGTTCAAAGTGGCAGATACCTATTGAAAATGTTAAAATAGGTGAGCTTGTGTTGCTGTCAGACAAAGGTATGCCTTTGAAGCTTTGGCCTCTTGCTGTCATGAATGAAGTGTATTTAGGCAGAAATAGCAAAGTTCGTTCTGTTTTACATAAAACTTAAGTAATGGAACTTCGTCGATCTGTTCACCATATTGTGAGACTTGAAGCAGACATCTAGACGATTTATTACAATTATTATTACAGGTTTATATTGCCAAGGTAGCATGTAGTTGATTGGATAAGAAACTTTAGTGATAAATTAGGTGTATCATATTTCAAGGTGTTTTTTTTTATGTTGGGTTAATTAATTTTAACACATGGTCCATAATTTGCATAGAGCCTGAAAATAATATGCAATGTATGTAGCTCAAGTGAGATTTCGCGAGTCTCGGTTCTCTCAATCATATAATTATAAACTGTATTTTGTATTTTTTCATATATATCTATATTCAGGTTGCTATTCTTGAATGTTTGGTAATATTTGTACATGTTTCTTATTATCTGGTATAAACAATGGTTTGTATAACGGTGTTTCTAGTGTAGTCTTATTGAACGATAACAGTATGGGATTATAATTATATGTTGTCTGACATTAGGATGTCATTATGGCTCTTGCCAAAATCATTTGTTGACATAGGAGATGGTATATATTATGATGGGTTATGTAAATGTATGAATAAATGACAATGAATATTTCTAAACAAGTTTCGAACTTAAATTTCTTCTCTATCTTGTTTGTTTATATATAAATAACAAGATAAAGAGTGTTAAATAATAGATTTTCTATAAAACAATAGTTTTGACATATTATAAGAAATGGGGGAGTGTCAAATTATTTCATGATTAATTTGAATTTTTATTTCTCTCTATATATAATTGTAATGATAGCGATGGCTATCTTTTTCCTTGTTGTGCGGTTTGCACTTCATCTGGGTGTATACAGATAGCGGATGATTTATGCATAAATATACAGGCAAGGGTTTGCTTACCTTGGTACAGACATATAATTAAAATCCTGATATAAGATGTAACTGGATTTCATATTGTTACAATAAATTGTTTCTTTTGTAAACTGGAAGGGTATTCACAGAACTTGTTTGTTCAGTTCAGGCAAGGTTGATATTTCTAAGAAATAAGCCCCCATGACGCCGTTTCGTGCTTAATGTGATTCACTTGTATATAATGTAATACAGTGAGTGAATGCTAGCTATGGCGTCACTGTACCAGCCTCAAGTGGACCTGTCTCTTAGGGCGGCTCAAGGATTTAAGGGCTAAGATATTGACTGAGGATAAGAAAAGACAAAATCAGTAAGTTGAGTTTAACCTGTATGTTTAGTCACTGTAAAAATAAAAATACCATTCAAAGAACGCAGTACCCTTCGGCCGCCTTCAATCTCTTTTGCTGTAAGTGAATAGGAATAGTGTCCCATAGTATCAGGTGTAGTGTATGATCAGAAAACTGCTGGTAGCCTGTAGTGTAAGAGATCAGGGCCATTTTGCCACTCCTCAAATAATTTCACAAATGGAGATCTTGTCATAAATTCAACAAATACTACTATTGTAGACTTGACCTTTGACCTCAAAAATATTATGTCAAATTTAGAGGTATAACCTTGACTTTCAATAGCCTTCTAGATCACCCTATGTTGCTTCTTTTATTTTAAGATTTAGATTTCTAGATGCACAATGTCACTCAGCAAACTTGTGACCCGTGTGTGACCTTTGAAAATTAGGTCAAGGTCAATTATGCTTGCACACAATGCAAGCCTTATAGTGGTGTACTTCCATATGCAATTTGAAAGTCCTGTCTCAAAAGCTTCTGAAGTTATAGTGGTAAACAAAATTTCAATGAATAGGGCACTGTGACCCAGATACTTGACCTAGTGACCTACTTTTGATTCATGACACATTTTTGGTTATGAAACATGGGTGTATAAAACTTCATGTAACTGACTCAGATACTTCCTTACTTATACCAATACCACCATTGTGCACTTGACCTTTGACCGCAAAAAGTACATCGAATATAGAGCTATGACCTCGATTTTCAATAGGCTTCTAGATCACTCTATGAAGCTTCTTGTGTGTAAGATTTAGATTGCTAGATGCAGGCTTTCAATAGTTGGAGCGGTAACATTGCTTACCACATGTGACCACTGTGTGACCTTGAGAATTACGTCAAGGTCAACTTTACTTGCACAGAAAGTAGGCCATATAGCAGTTCACTATCATGTGCAATTTGAAAGTCCTGTCTAAAAAAATTCTGATGTTATAGTGGTAAACAAAATTTCAATGAATAGGTCACTGTGACCCAGATACTTGACCTAGTGACCTACTTTTGAATTCTGACACATTATTTGGTTGTGATACATGTGTGTATAAAATTTCATGTAACTGACTTAAAAACCTCCTTACTTATACCAATACCACCATTGTGCACTTGACCTTTGACCTCAAAAAGTACGTCAAATATAAAGCCATAACCTTGATTTTCAATAGGCTTCTAGATCACTCTATGAAGCTTCTTGTTTGTAAGATTTAGATTGCTAGATGCAGGTTTTTAATAGTTAGAGCGGTAACATTGCTTACCATATGTGACCACTGTGTGACCTTGAGAATTAGGTCAAGGTCAACTATACTTGCACACAAAGTAGGCCATATAACAGTTTACTATCATGTGCAATTTGAAAGTCCTGTCTAAAAAAATTCTGATGTTATAGTGGTTAACAAAATTTCAATGAATAGGGCACTGTGACCCAGATACTTGACCTAGTGACCTACTTTTGATTTCTGACACATTATTTGGTTTTGATACATGTGTGTATAAAATTTCATGTAACTGACTTAAAAACCTCCTTACTTATACCAGTACCACCATTGTGCACTTGACCTTTGACCTCAAAAAGTACGTCAAATATAAAGCCATAACCTTGATTTTCAATAGGCTTCTAGATCACTCTATGAAGCTTCTTGTGTGTAAGATTTATATTGCTAGATGCAGGCTTTTAATAGTTAGAGCGGTAACGTTTCTTAGCACATGTGACCACTGTGTGACCCTGAGAATTAGGTCCAGGTCAACTATGCTTCCACAAAAAGTAGGCCATATTGGAGTGTAATATCATGTGCAATTTGAAAGTCCCGTCTCAAAAAATTTCTGAAGTTATGGTGATAAAACCATGGGACGGACGGACAGACAGACAGACGGATGAACGGCACCGGGTACGACAATACCCGTCGGCCTCATAAGGCTGAAAGGTAAAAATCAAGTAAAAATACAAAGCTTTCCGATGAGGGGAAGTGTTTATAATATATGAATATGAGAATACTGCCATTACAAGTGTCCTTGGAAAGTCCAATTAGTCCTATTTCAACCAGGACCAAAAATATTAATTGCCAAAGAGTGAAATTCGAACTAAACCTCAATTATTTAATTTGGAATAAAATTACAAACTAATTTTTGTATATCCTGCCGTGGAAGAAAGTCCAACAATGAATCTGGTTCAGCAAAAGTTCACAAATCCTCCATTCAGGTATGATCAGTAATAATACCTAAGGTCCAAAATAGCTAGTACCGCAGGTAGCCGCTGCGGCGCCACGGTCATTCCCCCCCCCCCCCCCCGTGCACCTTGCGGCAGGTTAGGGCGTTTCAATATAGCAGCCATATTGTGCCATCGGTCACACTAAACACCAAAAACAAGCGGAACCAAGCGAAAACAAGAGGAACCAAGCGAAAACAAGAGGAAACGTCCGGAACCAAGTTAAATTTTGTTGAGATTATCTTCATATGTGATTTTACATGCTTGTTTTATGTCATGTTGACGACATATAATACAAATGAGGCAATTTTGGTCGACTTGCTGGTGCATTATACCGCTAAAACCGCTACCGTTAACTCAGCGAAAACAAGACCGGTTTGGGGGGACTCTGTCCAGGTAAATTTTCAGTAGATATTAACTGGCTTCGGAAATAAGTGCTTGGGAAAAGTCTCTGTGCCCTTACACGTCTCAATTTTCTGTTTTCTGAAGAGCTTGTTTATTTAATAAATGACGTGTTGTTATTTAATAATGATATCTCGGATATTGTGCTCCCCTCCTTAATACATTCAGGAACAATAAGAATAAGGTCTGCTATGCAGGCAAGGTTTCAATTGAATTGTTTAAAAGAAAAAAAAGCCGATTATAGTATGTCTTGTTAGTCCTATTTGCATGATACTTATTTTTCTTAGATGATCAGGAGTCACATAATTAACGTGAATTTAATTAAGTCTGTCACACATGGAACAGTAAAATACCACCTACAGTGCAGTATGCCCGGCGATTTGGTCTGTCTAGCAGGAAAATGTCACCCGATCTCCAGATGTTATGAAAGGATTGATGGATCCATTATGTTTACCACATTTCTCACCATATATATTTTATTTTAATACTTGCTTCTTTCATGTGAATCTTCTGTTTAGATTTTGTAGCACGCTCATGTAAAGTACAGGCAAAATGTTCTCAAAACCATGTACAAGTGTAGTGTTTACAAATGAAGTTTATAAAAATTCTTAATGGTCGAGTCCTTGTGGATGTAACTGGCAAGAGTCCTTGCTATCAGAGGAGCGGATGCAGTGTTGTCGGTTATGGCAATATACAGAGTGATATATGTTATTTAGTTGATTATTTTAAGGTACCTGATTTTGAAGGGTTATATTCATTTCATTGCAAAACATCCATGTGTATTCAATTATATATTGATGTCAAAGACGAAGAGTTACAACTATGTTACAAGCGAACATGTATATTCAGAGCTCCCATCAGTTTATCTTAATTGGTCATCCCTCAGTGCACACAGTTGACACGTCTGGACTTACAGGTACATGGTGAGTGGTCCCTTCTATCAGGAGTTCTTGATGATACAGAAGGTACACCAAGTGATTTACTGTTGTACACAATACTAGAGAAAGATATACAGATCATGCTGGGGGGACTATCTGACAAGAAGAACTGTAAATGTTGCATTGGAGACCATCTGCATGCTGTCCTTTTTTATATCCCCTTTCTATTTTTTTCTTACTATTTTTCCAATCTAAGGATTTGTTTTGAAATTGATTAAGGGGTTTTCTAGATAAGTTGAGCACTCATTTTGTTTACCTGTCAATAGTTTTATTCTTTGTGCAAAAGTAAAAACAACAACAAAAAAATCAATGATTTGAGGACCAGAGCTATTACCAGTAGTTAACGTGAGGTTAGCTCTCAATAACATTACATTGAAATAATTTGCACTGTAGTGTAAATGTATCCTTTACCCAATGATTTCAAGACTCGAGCTGAGTATTACCAGTAGTTTACGTTGGATTAGCTCTCAATAAAATTATGAATCATATAAAAGGCACATGGTGTGATGACAAGGATGATGATGATGATGATGATGATGATGATGATGATGATGATGATGATGATGATGATGATGATGATGATGATGATGATGATGATGATGATGATGATGATGATGAAGTACTTTATGGGAAGGATTGTTCAGGTCAAACATCTATATAGTTTTACATCTTATGCTCTTAATCAACATTCTAAAGCTACCCACTGATGTTTATACAGTGATACCTCTTTTGAGAGACCGCCCCCAGCGGCTGGTCAAAATGCGGTCTCTCAAAACAGGTGGTCTTTCATTAGAGGTACAACAACACGGAAAAGATAGCGCAGTGTTCTGAGAGAGCAGTCTCTCATTAGAGGGGTCTCTTAAGAGAGGTACCACTGTAATAATAAAGGACTTCATGGCAATGATTGAATAAACTATACTCGTGCATTTTTACACTCTCCATGTTCATCGTGTCCATGTATTTGAAATGCCAAAATTAATAATTATTACACCATTTAATAGATAGAACATTATAATATGTTGGGGGGGGGGGGGTGTTACATCAAAACCAACAGTCTATTGAGTAAGCTGAGCAGGCAGTTGAGTACCCTGAATGCTGGAATTGTCTCCAAATACAGTGGAAACTGTATTGTTTTCTTGTCTACTTTGAGTATACTAACACAGAGCTTGGTCTGCTTTGCAGGCAAACATCATGTGAATGTATTGTCATGTGTGTGAAGTATTAATGGATAGTTTTTCTGAAATAGCAATACACACATATAATATGTTGAGTGTATAACCCAGCAGCTGAACACCCCATCCTCGGACTACTGAACACCTCTCACCACTGAACACTTTCACTCGGTCCCCAGGGTGTTCGGCAGTGAGATATTTCACTGTACATGTTTGAGTGAAACATTTTGAGCTATTTGAGATTTTCATTCTTGTCATGGCATGCTGTATTATCTTGCAAAATTAGTTTACTTCTATTGGATTACCTAATAGTTACATAAAGATATCTTTATTGACATTAATCTTTTTTACAAAGATGTAGTCACTTATATACAAGACAAGTACATGTACATTACACATAGACAATCAAACAAAACAAAAACAGACAAGAAGCGCCGGCTTTACCGTACATCGACACTTCTTATTGCAATTTTCCCATGTAGAAATGATTATCGTACATTTGTTTTTGCTATAATAATCTTTATTTTAACATTAACAAAAAATTAATAGCATTGTTTCCGCACGTTTCCTCTTGGTTTCGCTTGTTTCCTCTTGTTTTCGCTTGGTTCCTCTCGTTTCCGGTGTTTAGTGAGACCCTTGTGCCATAGTTTAAGTACAGGGAAAAGACATTGCCAAAGTTGATTGTTATTTTCCAACGTATGACGGAAGTATTGACAAGCCACAATGACAGTCTGCAATTGCAAAGTTCCTGACTGCACAGT
>OZ026614.1:108810809-108865809 GCA_964020975.1 Hermodice carunculata | reverse complement strand
GTAAGTTAGACACAAGAAAACTGGGTAATTTGGATAAACATCCCTGGGTGCAAGGCGTAGCTTTCCACCGTTTTCTTCCAAAGAAAGAAAAACAGAAACGACGGGAGTAGTAGACCAGAAGATTATGAAGCAGGCAAATTTGACAGAATTTGTTCAAGACATTTTGTTGGGGGTATAGGTCAGACACAAGAACACCCAGTGCCGATGTTATTCCTGTATAGCAACTGGACGATTGCAGAAAAACAACGCACAACAAACCAATGGCAGAAACATGTGAGACGGCCAAGGATCGAGTGACCGACCCAGCAACGGAGAAGCGGAGGTTGCCAAGTACAGAGTACGGGTGCGATCGGTGCGTTGCAGCGGTAGCTCAAAGTACTAGCTAATTTGGACCAAGGGTTTTATCAGAGTTTCAAAGACTTAGATGGTGAGAGAGGGGGTTAAATTCAACTGGATGACAAATATAAATGAAGATTTAAAGTTTGCCAATTTCTAGAAATCTGAAAGGCTGGAAGTCTGGATCACTTATGACCATCACAGTCCTTGAACTCTGCTATATTTTTACACAGCGTCCTAAAGCCACAGTACCCCATGTATCTGGAATTGACATGGATGGCTCAGCAGGCAACTCTTCCAGATTGCTATGACCTCTGCCCCCAATGTGTAGTTCTTTGGTACATGTCACTGCAACTTAAAAACTTGGGAGTCAGAGACTACTGAACTATTTATGACAGCAGTTCCTATAATGTTCCATTTCTAATTTTTTATAAATAATTTCATGATCAAAGACCAATCATCCAAATGGTATTTTCAGAATAAATATGTAAATTATCAGGAAAGGGTTAGATACATGTAAACCTTAAGAAGTGAACCCACAAGGGTTACAAATTTGGAAGAAAGCGGCCATTTTAATTAAAAGATACTTCACCCTGAGCCTTAACAAGACAATACAAGTGTGTGTATAACTCTGGGATAATAATATAATTTCTGATAAATATATTTTCTGTATGTTAATCAATTAGTTTAAAATACTGCACCTAAGATTTTGTATCTCTTGACTTAGGATTTGTTCAAGTTCTTAAAAATTTAAAATTTTAAGTGTCACAATCTCTATATTATAAATTCCATTTCACAATTGATTTTAAATTTTATCACATTCAATACCAATCCTCCTAAGAGTAACGTAAAATTCTATAAGTGCCAAAGAATACCGGATTACAAAACGGCGTGTTTTGTCTGAGTTTAAAAACTTGGTGGAAGAGAAAATTTATTCTGGTATAAACTTTAATATTACAATTTTGTTCCAGCCCCTAGTTTAATAAAAATGTCCCAATTTAAAAAAAAAATACATCCCTCAACTTAATTACCTCAAGTCAACCTGGAGCAGATTTGAAAATACAAATGAGGACAGGTTGTCAGAAAAGACTATCAACTATTTATAAAATAAAATTCAAATAATATATGATTTTTGTTCTTCTCAATTATTTAAAACTGTAAGTAAATTAGCAATCATTTTCTTTATAAATGTGGACCAACTGTGTAGCATCTATCAACCCACCGTCAGAATGAGGACAGACACTTTAGTCTATTTGATGTTCGGAACGAACGGGACTCGAACCTGCAACCTTTGGCACCAGTCGTCTAGCTGAAATGGGAAACGCACATGTGCACTCGACCAAATCCCCATTCTTAAAAAGAATGGTTCAATGGAGGTAGTTATGTGCGAGTGCCATATCAACACGGTTATGCAGTATAAGTACTGAGTCGGCATTTATTTCCAGAATCGGGGACTTAAATCCACCAGCATTAAGGAAATGCCGAAAATATATATTTGATGTTCGGAACGAGCGGGACTCGAACCTGCAACCTTTGGCACCAGTCGCCTAGCTGAAATGGGAAATGCACATATCCACTCGACCAAAATCACCATTCTTAAAAAGAATGGTTCAATGGAGGTAGTTATGTGCGAGTGCCATATCAACACGGTTATTCAGTATAAGTACTGAGTCGGCATTTATTTCCAGAATCGGGGACTTAAATCCATCCTGGTTAATATGTGACTAGAATGAACATAGTTTAACCCAGTATCAATAAAACAGCTGTCTGCTTCATTAACATGGTTATTCTGGAATTTTACTGAATGATTTCATGGTCATGGACTGAAAACAGGAGAAAAATTATGGCCAACGTATTTTTCTGTCAAGAATTATACCCATTTGTAAACATTTAAAGAATAGCTTCAAGCCATATATTCTTCTCTCAGAAAATAAAATAAATCCCGAGAATGCTTCTTTTGAGCCATTTTAGTACAGAATATGTATTACACCAGTAAATTAATTCAGGGAAATATTATATGTTTAAATCTTTAGTGGGAATAATCCTGAAGGTTCTGGGAATGATATATAAATTTAATTCCACTTTACTACCATTTTGTGGCGTTCAGAAAAATGCACATTAAGCTTCAGAACGTCAAATGGTCATCGTACAGTAAAAATACAGCTTTTAAAAATATACTGTAAATTATATATCAGAATACCTTTGCTACCAAAATGAGTATGTTTTTTTGTTTTTTTTGTTTTTTGTTTTTGTTTTTGTTTTTAGTCTGTTTTAATGCTACAAGTTTAGTCAATGCAATGTAGACTTATAAACACTTTCTTCATTCGTGGAAAAGTATCTGTTCTTCTCAAAAATAAGAAATCTTTTCTCTGACAACTCGCCTCACAATTAAAGCTTATTTATACCTACTTTTAGGTAAAAAAATGTAATTCTATTGCCCAAGGGACAAAGTAGTGGATGACACTAAAACTTTTTGAACAGCAAGATCCGCATAAACCGAATTTATTGACAGATGAACCAAATAAAGACATATAGGGGGCCTAATAATCATCACAGCTTGTTCAATACTGCCAGCCCTCCCTTATTCATATGACATCTTGAGTCATGACGACAGAAATTTGACACAATCCAAAGATGAAGACCTGCTCAAGCTAGGCCTGAAACTAATGACGGTGATGTGATGGGAATTTGGCCGGGAATTTGGTTTGTAGTCCCAGCAGCAGTGCAAAATATTTCCTTGATTGAATGTCCACTGGTTGAAATAGCTACACAACAAGATTCTAAGCATAATTAAGATGAAGACCTGCTCAAGCTAGGCCTGAAACTAATGACTGTGATGTGATGGGAATTTGGCCGGGAATTTGGTTCGTAGTCCCAGCAGCAGTGCAAAATATTTCCTTGAATGAATGTCCACTGGTTGAAATAGCTACACAACAAGATTCTAAGCATAATTAACCCCCGATTGAAGTAGTTGGTGATAAAAACTGTGAAGATTAAATTCATGTTGTCCTTGATTTACGATGACCACCATCTGGGTACCTGTAAACTGACGCCATATTAACGATGTGAACTGATGCACTAGTCTTGTGAAGCATAATTATATCTTTTGTCTATCAACATTGCTCTTCGTAGGTTTCGTCCAAAATGCGCTGCGCGGCATGGCGCAGCATGGTTTGCCGTGGGCAGCGGTGTCATAATTGACCTGGACTGAGGATCCTTGACCGAAATTTCCTGTTGCACAACCAGTTTTGGAACAAGACTACCACCTATCGCAATTGCAAGCTTTCAGATTATTTTCGAAAAATAAGAAAAACATTCCTGCAATGGTCACACATTATCAGATCGATTGCAAACTGTCACAATTATTGTTTTTGTGACAAATGCCACTGATGCATAGTTTTTGCATGTGGGCATGCAATGCATCATGAAGTGCACCTGTCGGCGTCTTAATGCCATATGAATAAATGGATGAGTTGATCTGATAAACACGTATGCTTGTCTGTACGGGCGGATCCAGGATTTTCCAAGGGGGGTGGGTGCTGAACTTGAGAAATTAGGCGGGGGTCCAGGGGGCTGCCCAGGCCCCCGACGGGTCCCGGGCAGAGCCGGGGTGTGGGGGGGGGGGGGTCGGGGGCAGAGCCCCCCCCCCCCCAATACTTTCATTTGATATGAGATTGACCAACAATCAAACTTTGATAACCAATACTGTGGGTTTTACTTCCTGGAACTTCTGCTGTTGAATTGTCATTAATAATAATATTTGAATATATTAGAGCTTATAGAGAAGATATTCATACACATATACACAACACAATACACAAGGTTCTTTGAAAATAAAAGGAATAACACTTATCAGTGTATTTGATCTTCAATACAAAATTTTGAGTATCTTTATTATGCGTGACTGTAGCAAGAGAACTGGCCAGCAGGCTGGACTGTTTTCAAACACACATGTACAGAAATGATAGAGGTTAGTAAAGCAAAGTAAAATAATTGTGACTGTCAAGGTATGCCATTTAAGAAATGAGGGTCGATTTTGTGTGTGTTATGGCATAATGACGCGCGTGATTGAAGCTGACACCGTGGGCGTGGCGCACGCCAGTGCGCCTCGCCCGATGCCAGCTTCAATCACCCGGGTCATTATCGCATAACACACACAAAAGCGACCCTCATTGCTTATATTTACATTTCCCTCATAATTTTTCTGCTCAATTACACGAAATTTAGAAATGTAATGCAAGAGAAACGTCCAGAAATTGATTTACCCAGCATGTTCAAGTGTTAAGTTCCGGAAACCCAGGTGGGCGTGGCTTATTGGAATGTGGGCGGGACACTTGTGTTATGGTCCCATAACACACAACTTCACAATGCTACTGTGTTATGGTCTCATAACACACCAGGCTCTCTCCTATACTTGCAATGTTAAAAGTTAGATTGAATGTAAATATATGGTGATGTTACATAAAGGGGCACAATGAAACTTTTAGAATGTTTTCAAATATTTAAGTCGTACATCCCTGCCCACCCCTTGCCCGTAAAATAAAACTTATCCCTCGAGAGTTAAAAATATGAGAATTTTATATACAACTTTTAGAATGTTTTCAAATATCTAAGTCTTTGAAGCAAGGTAAAATGTTATACGGCCTACTTTCAATCTCAACACCTCTCTTCACTCACATAAGTGTTAATATTAGATTTTAACCAACGATGTATGCTGAATGTGTTGTATATTTCATCTTGCTTAAGCGTTTAAAAAAAGAAAAACAAAAAACAAAAAAACAAAGAAAACAAAAAACAAAACAAAAACAAAAAAAAAACCACAAAAAATCCTTGTACTCATGACAGCTCAGTCAAAGAGATGTCCTTTTTACATGAGATAAGATCTGATTTTGTGAAGAAATCATAATCATTATCACTTCAAGGATTATGTGAAAACAATAGATAAGAAAAAGAGATTATTGTGCTTACAAATGGGTCACTTCCCATCCATGTGCACAAATCACAATATCCAAATCGCCATCGGTTGAATCTCTCCAGTTCAAATTAAAATTTAAATGATAGCCATTTTTCTATATGCCGGTTTTTGTGCATTCAGAATTTGTGCGTTTCAAAATCCTCAATTATATGCGTTTTCAACAAAATATATGGATTTGTAATCGTTCTCAGCATGAAACGCCAAATTTTTCACTTCAGTTTCATTAAAATTTTGCTCCCGTTCAGTTTAGCCATTTAAATATTATTTTCAGCTGGTCAAGGACAAGGAGACAGGATCCCCCCCCCCCCCCCCCCGTACCATACGGTTCTGTCCACACTTGCCGGCGTGGATCACTTTGCCCACTTTCTTATGTCCATGCTGGAGGCATCTCATTTTCTGATCTCAGCAAGATTGAACTAAATGTCGAAATTCTACCAGACGAAAGTTTGCGTGTTTTACATCTTGCCAATTTTTAAACCTGAAAGGAGCTTCGCGGGAATCTGTGGCCGCACAATGCATCATGGGAGGCTTTGACACTGGGCCGGCTGTGGTCGCAGGCAAGCGCGTTGGCGATGAGTGTTATCAGTGATATCACCAGGCCGATTGGAGTGAAGAAGAGTCCTGTGAACCCTTACCCGCCTATACTATACCCGCACCCCCTGCCAACCACCAGACGTTGTCTGACCACTGGTATTAATCAAATATATATATATAATTTATCTATTTTTTAAGGGAGGGGGGGGGCGGGCGCACCTCCCGCACCCCCCTGGATCTGCGCCTGGTCTGTTGTATACAAATATAATTTAATTATGCTATTAACAATTAGAGGCAAATTATGAGTTGCTTAAATCTTAATAATTATTATATAACTCCCCAGCTTGGGAGGAATTGCCGCCCTCTCCGACACCCTCTGCTGTGTATATTTTTCAGAAGCCAAAACCTATACGTATTTTCTTCTATTTTCTTTGTAAATTTAGAACTGATGAGGACTTGATGCTACACCGTTCCAGAACGCAATAACCCATCCAATTAAAAATAGATCAGTTAATTAGGTCACAGTAAATACGGTAATTCCATTCTAATTTAGTTCGTAAAAGGCCGCAAGACACATTTTATGCTTTAACTTCAACAAAAAAAAAAAAAAAAAATACCAATGAGATAATCAGCTTATTATACATCATAATTATTAATTCAATAATCATATATTCGGTATTTTGTTATATTAAAACAAGACCTAAGGTCCATGAAATCAGCCATATGAGGAACAAACACTTACAACAACAATCCCACAATTTGGTCGCAAATTACAAGAAGCCCAAAATGACTAATACAGAAGTAGAAAAAAGTGGTCTTTTGGGGTCATTTTGTGTGGTCTCTAGTCAAGTTCAGCAGGTGGGCTCCCAAAGGAAGAGAATTATTGAAAGGAGCTGTTGCACAGTAAAAGTGGTCACAAAAGACAGGTGGTCTCTCAAAGCAGGCACTATTGGTAATATTTTGATTAACATAAAGAAAAGGTACTATACACAATTGTGTATTTGTAAGTTCTAAGGCTTTGTATATTTGAATATGAATTAAGTAAAATGTGGCACTTTCATTATATCAGCACACAATTACTGTCACAGTTGGTATTCATATGAATACATATATTTTGTACATATTTACCCCCAATACATTAACTTTATGTGTTGCACAAAATATCATTTGCACACAAACTGTGTAGCAGGATGTGGAGAATGATGTTTCCAAATAAAATGTAAAAGTTGCATACTTAAATAATGCTGATGCAAAAGTGTAGAGCTGTAGTTCTTTCGCAATATTTTCATGTATCATCAGAAAAATGTGTACAAACTAAATATGTAACTAATTACAAAATGCAATCTACGTGATATGTTGTAATGTCCATGTGACCTAATGTTTACAATGAGCCAAGTAAATAAGCATAAACAACTATTTGTAGCATAAGCCAGTGACTATTCCAATCCATCTAAAATAAATTTAACTATTTGTAGTATAAACCAGTAACTAATCAAATGTATCAAAAATATCCATCTATAGGAGATTTCTGTAACAATTGTTCAGTCCCTTGCACTTCTGCTGCTTAAATAAATACTTTGCCTGGGTAACTGTGATGCTTTGAAGCACACATCAATTATCACATTTGAAAGTGATACAAGTAAAGCACATATGATGAGGCAGGCAAAGTAAATTGCTGTTTGTTTTTATTATCAATAATTTTGAATTTTCTTTGCTTGTTTCCAAGTATACATTGTATTGATTGTTACATAGTAAGTAAATGTATGAAAATATGTACCATTTTACATTTATCAAAGATGTACTACATTCAAATGGTGAAAAATTTAAGTATTAATGACACTGAATGGTCTATTATTTCATGTGCATGTCTTAAGAAAGTCCATTTTTTTCCGCAAATGCAAGAAATAGCAGCAAAACTATTACCATGATTACAGGTCACAATGGTTTGGGACTGCATATTTTGTTTGCGTTGCAGTGTTCAAGCGTGAATAAATATATATGTTAAACTATAGTGTATTGTAAAGAACAATTGTCATAGATTGAATATATATATAAATTAAGAAATTTTGACACATCGCACAAGAAATATTAACCATAAACAAGAAACTGATCTTTGTGGTTTTGTACATTGATTTCTAGGTTCTTTTTCCTGCAATTTTTATCATATTTGGTAATAAGCACATACACTAAATTATGCAGCAAAAAGACCTTCAGATTTTTTAATCCAGTGGTCATACACTTACACAGGTCTTTTCAAGCACTTTCCAGGACCAAATTTCTCAAATTCAACGAGTTATGGCAGGTATTTGGGCATGTAATTTCAGCATCACGGAGACATGGACTTCGAAAATTTCAAGCAATCGATACATACATTTACATGTTGCATGAAATATCTCAGTATGACATACATAATATAGAACAAGATATGTTTGTAAAACATAGATGTCCCCTGCCCTCATTACCCTTGCCCTCGCTACCCTATTGATAGTGGTAGATGGGGCACTCGTGACCTTATGAAATTAGTGAAGGTTGATCATACATCAATGTCACATATCTTTAAACTTTAACCTAGCCCTTAAAAAACGACTAAAACCTGGACAATATAAAAGTTATAGCCGAAAAATTAATCATCATTTAGAACTCATATTCAGCAAAGTGGCTTTATGACCTTGGAAATTAGGGCAAGGTCACTCATTTTCCCTTGACCTTCTTCAGTTGTTGTGCAAAAACCACAGGAAGTCTACTGTCTGTGTGTGACCCTCAAAACTGGGTCAAGGTCACCCATCTACAAACTCAAACTAGCCCTTATAGGCAACCATTAAGCTGTGCAATATAAAAGTGCTACCTCTAAAATGCAAGTTATCATGCAGAAACAGTATTCAACCAAATGGCTCTGTGACCTTTGAAATTAGGTCAAGGTCACTCATCTTCAAAACTGACCTAGCCCCGAATATGGACAACTATCAAGTGCAGTATAAAAGTCCTAGTTTAAAAACCTCTTCAGTTATCATGTGGAAACCAAAATTAACTCAGGTACCAACATGACCTTGGAAATTAAATCAAGGTCACCAAACTTTAAACTCCTTCTAGCCCTTAGCAAGAACTATAGACCTGTATAGTATCCCAGTTCTAACTTAAAAACTTCTTGAGTTATTGTGCGGAAACCACAGAAATTCTACAATCTCTCTGTGACCCTGAAAACTGGGTCAAGGTCACCCATCTTCAAACTCAACCAAGCCCTTACAGAGAACCATAAAGCTGTGCATATTACACCAGCTGGGATGGCTTCCTTGTCCAACCTACCAGTATCATGGACGTGGTTAGGGGTGATTCGGTGATTTTGGCGACAGCCCCGAGTCTATTGAATACTTACTTCTTTTTTATCCACTTGCATATGATGTTTTGTGCAGATGATAGCCTTGTTTGTCAAACAATAAAAAGTTTTTTTTTTTTCATTCTTCTGTTCATGTTGTTTTGCTGTGTTTTGCTAATGAAATGTTAGACTTAACTAACTTTGTACTCCTGTAAGTATGCAAGAAGAAACAACTTGACACTTTGAACTTATAAAATGTAATTTACACCCAAAATAGGGTGAAAAATCACCTTTGACAAGTTCTCATATCATCATTTTCAAAGTTTATGCTTTTGACCTGCTGAATTTTGAAAATCTTTATCAAAAAAAGCATCCATTGTCCCTTACACCACAATCCCTGCAACTTATAACATTCACGTGAAAGTCTAATTTACACACACACACACACACACACACACACACACACACACACACACGTGTGCAAAACTCATTTCTTTATGTCTTATGACATAATCATAAATCTATAAATAACATTACATATTCCATGTTCATGACAAGAGGTTGCTATCAAGAAAAAAAAAGACTTGGTTTTCATCAACATGCATGGGATAACCTTTATTCATTGTGCACTATGATGAAAAACAAGAAGTGTCATACAAAATAACCTGCTATACAGACCCATATTTCATGAGAGATCATAAAATGTTTTTGAGACCAGCCTTTCAAGGCAATGGCATCTTATTTCTCTGTTAATTTAAAAGAAAAAGACTAACTGTTAAATGAGAACAATTTTGTCTTCTGGCAGTAGGGGTGGTCTCAAATAGTAGGTACCAATGTATTCTCAATTACCTACATGTATTTAACACTACAGCATCCCTTGATCAAATGGAAAAACTGCAGTCATGAAATAATGTCTCATGACTTTTTTTAAAGTTGTATTATATAACAAAGAGTACTTTGCATTTTAATATTTTACTTAAGATAATATCAAACTTTGGTACTACAAAGCATATTTATTTGTCTTCAAGCACTACACTCTTTGGATTTTTTAAAGCATCATCATAATCTTCAAGTGTTTGATATGTGTAAATTGTTTCATGCATCATCCCATCACCAAAGGCAAAGCACAGCTAACTAACCTATTGCAAACTACACCCTTCCACCTAATCTTTCACCAAATATTACTATTCAACTACAGACTATAAGTCTACAGTAGTTATAACATAATTAAAAAAGAAATACCTAGCAGTATGATTTAAGATAGGCTCTTCCATAATTGACTGAAAATAAAATTAAAATATGCTTGTTTTAGTAGCTTTTACAACAATAATCAGTGATGATGATGATGATGATGATGATCATCATCATCATCATCATCATCATCATCATCATCATAAATATAAATTGACTTTGATTTAAGAATGAGATTTTAAACTTTACCTTTACCTAAATTAAAAGAGCTGGGTGAATTTCTACATCATGATGCACCCCTCCAAGCCCACCACTTAATCATAATTTAACCTTGTAGCTAAATGTAAGTAGGCCTATGATAGAATTTATATTTACTCATCACAATTTTAATATTATCAATTTATTGGTGATTATATGTAATTCCATACAAAGAAAGCCAAAAGAAGCCCAGTCTCTATCTGGTCACCTGTCATTAGGGATAAATTTCTATCACTGAATATAGAAATAAACAGATCTATATGGATTGAAGGTTAGTGGTTTCCTTGTTTCTGTTATTATCAATAGGCTCTACCGTTTAATTTTTGTCCCACTAAAACTAGGCCTTAAATGTGAAAACAAAAGAGAAATTTGATTCTGGTTACCCGGGTAACTTAACAAGTTGAGTGGGGAAAGGCCACTACCTGTCCGTAAATTCTAAGGACCTCTCTTCCAAACAGAATTAAAGCCAAGCTGCACCGGACCGGGCATGCCTAGCTGAGATGTCCACTTGGGTTATGTAGCAACATAGACAGTTTTCCATGAATAAGATTTACTCTTAGCAAGGAGATAACACGGACCCTCTTTGCTCACAGGGATAAGCCCATGCTATTTTAAACCAACTTCTGATAAGTTATAAAAGGATCGCCTGCAACTAGGCCTATTTAACTACACGTACGTGGGATTCAGCTGAAAGATCATTGGATATGCTATTCCCAAAAAAACGTTATTAATTTAATGTACAATTTTCATCTCTAGCGTCTCCTAGGTAAAAATCAGGTCTGTTAACATACTTGTCCACTCCGTATAACAAAATTTAGTCTTTGCGGAACCACAATTTCAATAATCTGTCCATTATTCCACGGACATATAAGCAAATCTGTGTCCTTGAAAAGCGACACAGTCATTAAGCTTGCCAATTGAATTTCAACAAGAGAAGTCGATCTATCCTGCTCAAAGTGTACACGCCATTCGTAATGCCGAAGCTGTTGAAGAAAAAATATCAAGCCACGAACAAAACGGACCAAAAGTGAGCAATCTGTTTGCAATCTAAGCTTAGCCTTAGGCTAAACTGTCAAGTTTCGTTGCCAAGCTTGAAGTGGGTCCGAACGCCTGCCTCCATGACGTCACGCTTTGAAACAAGATTATCAAATAAGCTAAGAATACGCAGTTTATGGTTGGATAATTCCCGTCAGGCAAGGCTTTAATATTACGTGATGTCTGCTGGTCAGTTGATATTAACTGTGAAAAATCCACAATTGTATATTGTCGCTGTCGCCGTTTGACATATAATCTATCATTCCCTCGCTTTATTAGGCCTATTGACCCAAACATGACACTGAACACCTAATTCTTCATCAAAGTTCATTCAAGGATGAAAAAAAAATGAAACAGCACAAATGAGGTTACATTTAACTCTTCCACTGCATATTTATCCCATGGCAAACTCAATTGACCGCTGAGATTATATGAATTTTGATAATACAAAACCCCATTTATATTCCATATCCACAAAGTAAAAATAATAATAAAGTAAGAAGTGAAGCATATTGTACCAACATCAATACGGCATATAAACAATCACGGTTTTGCAATAATCACGCTCATAATCACAAAGTTAGATGAACTTATCGGTATTCTTGAATATATGAAAAAATATTAAAATTTCTTTGAATTTGCACTGAAATTGGACTGGAGTCGCTTCCCGAGGTGAGAGAGTTAAAGCTACATGGTCCATCTGGTAAATCACGATATTACAGAACAAAGATCTTGCCCTACAGTAACGTTACCGTTCCGTATGGTTATCGATGGTACGTGTCACCTTCGCACATACTGTTTTGGTTCACTTTTCGTCTGTCAATGCTATACAACTCACCAACATAACGGACGTGTAAAAGCATGAAACATGATGTCTGTGTGAAACCATAATTATGCAATTCATTTTGCTATCGTGCGGGTGTGCACATAAAGAAATATAAACGTCGCTTGATTTCCACAAATTCCACCAGAATACATCCTTGAACTACTTTTACAAATTATGATTGGATAATTACACAATCAATATACTGTCCATGTGACGCGATGTATTGTCGATCACATATACTCTACTTATTGTAGAATAAAGTGTAAATGACTAATGTTATAATGCTTTACTGATGAAAGAAATGGCAATATTCCTGAAATCAGCAGTATAGAGATTTAATATTGTCTAACTGCATATCAATTTGGTTAGCAATCCACTCCACCTATAGAGCACAATAAAAACCTGTTTTGACCACAGATATCAATAAAAATTCAAACAAAAAATATATGTATTTCAATATCCTGCTTTTAACATGTTCCAAATATTTACTTACAACATAAACCGCGGACGAAAATAATTATATATTTAGCATATTTTATACATTTGTTTAACAAAAGAGAATGAATTATATAATTAATGAAAGAAGATTATTCTGAAATTAAAGTAATACATTTATCATATTTCTACCTTTGACTTTAATTGACATTTTTTTTTAATTACCAAAGATAGACATCTGAGCAAACATATTCATCCCCTGCACTCATAAATCACAGCAGCACAACTCTCTTAACCCCAGAGCCTGTATGGTGGCTGACAACAGAGAGCGGCCAGTCACATATGTATTCTGCAGTATGTTGTGCTGCGTGGATGAAAAGTCGCATAAATAAATTGGCATCTTCCGCTTGAACATTGAAATCGCCACAATGGAAGAAGTTCAAAGTACATCCCACAGCTGCACAGTACGTCACACTCTATAGCAAGCTGGTTATTAAATGACTGCTGTGTCTTCACCTTGTATGTAGACTGCAAGCAACCAGTGTACTCGTACTTCTCAAGTGGTGCAGAGATATGCAGATCAAACAGACAGCTGCAAGATGGTTCCCAAGTTCCAAGGCATCTTGAAGCCTGGGCACCAGTTTCAACAGTGACTGCATGCTTGGATGGTTTTCGTGACAACTTACTGATCAGGCCATGAATAACTCAACTAATCATCTACTAGCAGTTATGCATGTGTTACCCTCCACCCTCATTCCCACCCCCTCCCCCTCCAGGAAGGAAGGTTCGTATCAGTCACACACAGGGGAAATAAGAAAAACACAATTCTTGATTTTACTATATGTGAGGAAGCAGTTCAAATTGTTGGGTTTTACAGTTAAATATTTACATTCGGAGTTTTTGTTAGCATTGACAGAATAGGAACAAATTTTGTTTTCATCAGTCGGTGGTAACATCATGTACAGCACGGCACGTGCCAATGCCTACTTTCCTACGTAACAAGCGGCTGGCCACACCCATAGCTCCTCCCACTGATAAACAAAAGGTCCTTCGCAGTGGCTGTCAAAACTTTTACGCACAAATATTCATGACAAATTTAATTCTAGTATTAATGTTAATATGAATATAAATATAAAAAATGAAGTCTGTCTCTGTTGTTGTCATTGGCATGTCACAGCGCGGCTGTTGGTAGGCATTTTTTTTCATGACGTCGCTATCGCGACGTCATGAAAAATGCCAACCAAAAGCCGCGCTGTTACATGCCAATGACAACAACAGAGACAGACTTCATTTTATATGGAATTCAGTGTTTGAGTATACTTGTTTCAGTGGGGGGTGGGATGGGGTCAAACTACATGCAGTAGTAATGTCTGTGGGCGGCCAATGCAGCATTAGGGCAGCAGACGGCGGCAGAGAGCCTTTCGCCGCTGTATGCTGCTGTCTGCCGCCCACCACCGCTATCTGTGCACATGCATTCATTGAATAAAAGTTAAGTATACATAATCTGTCATCATTATTATAGCCCCAGAAGAACAGAAATTGGCTACATCATGTACAAGGAAAACTATATACATATTTAATGGAAATAAATGAAATTATTTACTTTCGCTTTGTACTAGTACTTCAAAGGTAAAACAATAAAACAAAAGTGATAAATATCAACAAAAGTTGGGAATTTTTTTCTATTTTGTCCATTAAGGAGCAATTTATTTAACACTTCTTTTAATGAGTGTCACTGTATGAATCATAAAAACATCTTTAAAATTAATCCAACTGAAGGACAAAATTTCAATTCCCTTTGGTCAGTAACTAGACAGTTTTAAGCCTGTCTACATACAAATGAAATGCACTGTATTATGACTCAAATGTGCCATGATACCGTGACACAAAACCAGAATTTCAAAATGAAAATTCTGAAGGTAGGAATTTTAAAAATTTAATTTCATCACTTGAAATTTCAAAGACTGATGCTTTCAGATCAATAAACAAGTCAGTCAAAATATTTATAGGTCACAGTGACCAAGAAAAATACTCAGCTCATCCTTAATTCTTATGAGGTGATCAGACGTACATTTGTTCTCAAATTGGCAAAATATGGTCCGCTTTTGTTTAAATTCAATCGAAACTGGTGTACCGTATTCAGTAAATAAGTATGAGTAAAAAATATATGTCATGGTGACTTCAAAATTTACTAATGCATCTGTGTTGTTTGACTAAGCTTTGTGCTAAATATGAGTAAAATCTGTTCAAATAATTGTGTAATGCATGCCACAAAAAGCAGTCATTTTTATTGACACACACACACACACACACACACACACACACACACACACACACACACACACACACACACACACACACACACACACACACACACACACACTCGGACCGGACTTTCGCTGCCCCATATGAATAACCCGAAAGGGATATGTTCTAAATGATGTTATTTTTTTATATTATAAAGGTATGTCTTACTTGTGGTTTTACTAATGGCTCAAATTAGTCTTACATTTCTAGCGTAAAAGTTAAAAGAGATTCTGGTTTTTTTGGCATGTAAAATATGTTATCATGGAGGTGCTTGCTCTGGCACTTGATTAAAAATTGTTACTTACTCCCAGAATAATACGAGATGTCAGATATTATCATTGATATACCCCCCCCCCCCAAAAAAAACATATAAAGGCCTCCACATGGGTAAAAAATACAGCAAGAAGTGGCCATTTTCAAGGCACTTTTGAAGATACAAAAAAGCGTTTCAATAATGAAACTAGACATACCTTCAACGTAAAGCGTTGACTGAAGGGTCTGCCAGAAAAAACAAAAAAAACAAAAACAAAAAAAAACTGCCATTTGCTCAAATTAGGTGATGGTGACACCAAAAGTTCATCTTGGCATGCTAGATAAGCATACTGCCAAATTTGAGCAAAATATATTAGAGAATTCTGGATATTGCGGTAAGAAACCCTATCGAGCATGTAATTAGACTGCCATTTGCTCAAATTAGGTTGGGGTGCGACTAAAATCCAATTGGTTCATCTTGCCAGGTAAGATAAGTATATTGCCAAACTTGAGCAAAACACATGGAGGCATTCTGTAGATATCTCGGTAACTGAAATGTACACAGACGGGCAACCCGAAAACATACCCCCCCCCCACCCCCATGGGGCGGACTCTTAAAAAGAAGTAGTAATCTCATAAATACTGTGCAGACTGAAGTGATAAAATTAAAAACTTTATATTTTATAAATCACTTTTTCCATGAACTCGGTGCACAAAAGAATACGCTACCCGCCCCCCCCCCCCCCACCCACTGGCACATACACTAGCCGGGCAATGGTTCAGAAGATGGTCATGATGAAGCTGTAGTCCCAGTTTTCCCAACTACATGCCATGACAGGCAATTGATACATGTGCAGAGTGTGTATCACTTGGGTCCCTGGTTTCTGAAACATTTTTTCAACATGAAAAAATTAAAATGTGGCTTATTTACCATTTGGACAACTAGGATAGCATTGTTTTCTAAATTCACCCATTGGTGTCAATTTCAATAAAAATAATGGCGATTGTAGCTGCATGTTTGCCTCTGGAGAACCATAACATGATGTACATGTACATAAAATACAGAATTGGAAAGGAATAAAATAAACATACGCAAACTAAGGTTGCTGAAATACGGCACATCCAATATAACCCGTCGAATATTATGATCTTGTTGCCAAGCAAAAGGGACAATTGGACGCCATGATACGTGCGCACTTGGGCACTGTGGCATGTATAATAATTACAAAAAAAAAAAAAAAAAAAAAAAAAGCGCCATTCCACGCCTTCACACAAAGGAAAAGTCACCAAAGACGTCGTTCATATGTGTGCGTGGAGGCAACTGAACAGAATCTCCTGGAAAATTGTCATCACAATTTATGAACGGACTGGTAAGTACATTTAGTTATATATTGGCATTAAGTTGTGATTAAGGCTATTCAATATCTCTCTGGACAGAGAGGAAAGATAGGACAAACCCGGGAAGCCAATTTGTATCCACAGGACTAAATGAAAAAGCAGTGGATATATATAATTTTTTTTTTGGGGGGGGGGGAGGTTAGGATCCAATGTCCAGCTGAATTATATTATCCAGGAAACTTAAAAACAAAAAGATTACAGTTTGGAGGTGCGTATGTGGGAGACGGAGACATCCATGCGATAAGGGAGGGGAAAATTAAAGGAGCTTCAGTGCTTTAAAATTCACCTGTGAATAGATGTTTGGATTTGTACTTGTTGACTGGTTTCAACGACAACTGCGAGTCTCTTGGTTCTGTCAGATTGACCAAGGAGACAATAATGAAAGAGCGACAAATTCTGGCTTGCGCTACGCTTATCAGTTTTGGGCTTTTTAACGTTTGCAGAACCAATATTGTTTTTGGTACATTTGATATTCATATTATGCCCATCCACAAAGACGCTTGTATGATACAACATCCTCAGTAGCAATGTTTAACTTTGTCACGGAACATGTTGAGCAACAGCGGGCCTTGCAGGATGTAAGGGTGAGACAGAGATTAGAAATACACAAGACTGCTGGTAGCATACTGGAATAAAAGAAATGAAATGTTAGGGTCCGTGGGGAATATGGTCGACGAAAGTGTCACAAGTTGGGGAAGAAAGAGAAGAAAATTTTGCACTTGCTTACGTTCTTTAAATAGAGTGGGTTGCCTTTACTAAATATAAGGGAAAAACAAGCAGCCACCATCACACAAAAAAAACATGTCTTGGAATTCAAGTCTGCAAAACATGCATGACTGTTTCCCAGTGATGACCATTGATAAATTCATTTGGCTGTTGAAGCCTTGAATTTTCCAAATTATGCATGGAACATTATAATAGGGATAAAAATGATATTATTAGACGGAGGCTGGATTGGTGAAGGGTTTGAGAGAGCTTGGAATGTTCGGTTTCCTGTTTTCTCTCCAAGTGTGCATGGGAGACATGGCAGTGTTGCTCCTGTTTGCATACAAGCTTCAGCTTTAAATGATAAGTTGCTTTAAAGAGTGTTATATAAACTTAGAATTTTGAGGGTTTTTTTAAAAAATTTAAATGTGGGCTTTTACAGACAATAAATGAACCAAGTTTTGTTGTTGTTGTTGTTCAGGATTTTAACACTACAGTATTACACTTTTAAGATGCTTCTTTTCAGTTCATACAGGGTTTTATTTGTACTTGGCTTTCAATGTGCCTTTTTTAGAAGCTTGTTATCCTTTTAGATTTATCCTACTTTTGTACCCATTTCAAAATGAAAGACTACTTTTATTTGCTCTCATCGTGGTTTAAATGTAAAAAGCTTTCTTGTGTCAAGATTTTCTTTGCTATAATAAGTTTGCATTAAATGACTTGGGAAAATAATTGGTGTTGAATATATTGTTCATTTTGGAGTTCCTAAAGCTAAATGTGCACTTTATAATTTGCATAGAAAGATGGTTTCCCTAAAAAGGGGTGTGATGGAAATGTGATTTAACCCTAAATGCGCATATTGCCATTTTGTTGGGCAGTTTGATGTGAAGTGTGGACTTTTCTATGTGGGGAAAGAGCAATCTATTATCCCAATCTAGGGCGAAACTGTTATATTCCTACCGGGTCAGGGAGATGGTTTGTCCCCTCAATGAGTTTGGGAGCGACCAGGTTTTAGATTTTTCCTGTATAGTTTAAAGCGCATGTTGTATTCATTATTGTCCAATGAATTGATAAGGCTGTCATTGAGGTTATTTTCAGTGTTTGGCCAATACATTTGTGTTTCAGGTACTTTATTCAGTGCATATTTGATGCTTCAGGATTTTATATCTGTTTATGAGATGTCATTCACACAAGTACCTGCATAGAACTGTTTTGGCTTTTTAGACGGCATTGGCATTCTATTGTTTGCTAATCCATCATATTGAGCACTTGATTTATTTTAGGCACATTACTGTTTGTTAGCTTATATATAAAGTGTATATGGTGCTGCAGTAATTATAAAGTATTTACGTTTTAATTTACTGTCATGTCTAGTAAAATGGTTTATCATATGTTACTTGCATTTCATTTGTCAATAAATCATGCTTTCTTTCTGCTTTGTTGCTTTTTTTTTGCCTGTAACTCTTTCTTGCTTTTTGTTTTTTGAATTTGTAATATTCTGTATAACAACCACTTGGCAATAAAAAAAATGTATAGAAGCATCTTTATTTTTTCATTTTTTTTTCAGGTTTCATACTGATAACATATTTGAATTGCATTTGTTTTTACAGGATTTGTATCTGCATCTTCGTGGCTCTAGATGTTTCTGTTTTACCAAAGTATAGTGCAAGACGTCACTGAGAACAAAAACAACAGGAGAGATATAAAAGTGTTCTTTTAGATGTACTTTAGTTGTTTTTTATGCAGCTGAAAACCAACTTGGTATACTATTTTCCGTGTTATCTTGTTCCTAATAAGCAATGAAAATACAATTCTCAAAAACTCATTCAGCTTTGCCACAACCACTTTGGTAAATTTGAAATTTGAAAGTTATTTCTGGATCACCATGGTCACTGTGACACTCTATCACGATGGAAAGGGAATTGCATAATGTTGGGTATTAAAAGTCCCATTCCTTTTTGCATTAGATATATCTTTGAACATGATTTTCCTATAAGCCTCAGCATGTAATTTGTTGTCTGTGATTTGGTACAATGTAGATGGTACATTTTTATGAATAAATATTGACGAATTAAAAACATTGTTGTGTGAAATTGAAGTCATTTTGAAAATGTGACTCTGCATTCTCATGATGCTTTGTGGTCATTACATCCTAACCTACCAGTCAACAGATATCAGGTGGTGCCTTATAGTCTTTTAAATGAGAACCTAAGGAAAGCTCTTCAAGATGCTGTGTCCCCAATAAACAAATCTTCCCCAGCATGCTTTGTTCATTAAATGTTCAAAGGACATCAAAGATTGATGTGCATCAGAATTTTTCTTTTGTGCAGCTTTTTCTGTCAGAAAATATGTATTTTTTTCTTTACTGAAAATCATGTACAAGGATACGTTATAGAAGAAAAAGATTATATACATTGATGCAGTAAATGTTTATCATACCTGAACCCAAATGTAAAGGTGACAAGATTGTTAGGAGAAATATAACATTGTTTCTGAAAAATTTGTTATACTCCGAAAAAAATACATTTTAGAAAAGTCAGCTGACAGCAGCATGTATTTTATACAACAGAAATATTTACATGACGTCACGATGTCAAATTTTCAGGTGCTTGAATAGAAGGTACGGGAGGTGCAGGTGAATGTGTGTACTGCCTGTCTTTTGTATACTGCAAGCCAGGTATCTTCTATGTCCTTTTCATGACTTGCCAAAATTGGCATTTAATGAATCCTTAAAGATCTCGCCTGTTATTTGGTATGGAACTTATACTTTGAGAATCTGCAAGGCTTTTGTGTTCTCATAGATTAATTCACCATGTATTCTTTAAATAATGATGTTGAGTGGCTTTGTTGATAAAAATTTATTTGATACTCTTTCTCTCCCTATTTGTATTTAACAGGATTTCTAGTTTAATAGGTAGGCTAGGTGGGAAGGGAAAGACAGGTATATACAAATATATAGGTAGGTAGATAGTTTTAGATGGACAGGCAGGCAGGCAGGCAGGCAGGTAGATAGTTTTAGATGGACAGGCAGGCAGGCAGGCAAGCAGGCAGGCAGGTAGATATAGTTTCTAGATATATACATGGGCAGGTTAGCCCAGGTAGTTGTCAAGATAGGCCGGTAGATTTAGAAGTATAGCAGAGGCAGGTAGCCTTAGAAATATAGTAGTACCATATAGATATTCAGTAGATATGAACATGACGGTATGGAGCCAGGTTCAGACTTAGGTAGATATGAATGGGAAGAGACAGTTTTTTCGTTTGTCATTGAAAAGAGTGTCTTGCAGATTTCACCTTTCTTTATTCATGTATAATTGTAAATGATTAAAAAAGCTATGACATTTGATTTTCATGTCTGTCACGAATGTCCTGTTTGTGCTGATCATGACTCTTCAAGTTTGCAAGTGAATATTTATCACTCCAAACCAAGGGGCAACAGCCATCTTTTGAGGTCATAAAAGCGGCTTTTCGTAGATACTTTGTAGTATGCAAGACCCAACTCGATTTGCTTCTTGTTTTCATTTGTTATTCATGTATCTTATACTACAAACAACTGATATTTTACCCACATGTGCATTTTTCAGTCATGCATAATTCGTGCAGGCCAATATTTTTTTAAAATAGAAACTAACTTAATCGCAACAAACGTTCTCCATTCAACAATTTATTGCAATTTACATGTGACCTGGAAAAGTCAAAGGTCAAGGTCATTTGGACTTTGAAATTTTCATGCAGCCATAAGCTTAATGGAATGCAAAATTGCAAAAATGTACAGTGTTACAATACGCGCAATTTAAGCCCACCACGAACCAATTCAGATGAAAATTGACCAAGTTATGGCAAGATGAAACTTTCAAAGGGCCAAATGGACTTACCTTTTTCCCTTTAGAGGTTACATGTTCTTACAAAAATGTACAGTGTTGCAATACCCACAATTTTAGTCCAATATGATTAGAATTGGATGGAAATTGGCCGAGTGTATGTTCGGTATGACAATCTATCTATCTATCTATCTATCTATCTATCTATCTATCTATCTATCTATCTATCTATCTATCTATCTATCTATCTATCTGTCTGTCTGTCTGTCTGTCTGTCTGTCTGTCTGTCTGTCTGTCTGTCTGTCTGTTCGTCCGTCCGTCCGTCTGTCTATCTATCCATCCATCCATCCATCCATCTATGTTATATGCCCAAAGCTAAAAAAAATGAATGCATTTGTAATTCAAAAGTAATTCCAACTTAACATATATCGTATGCTGCAACCATGATAATATATCATCGCTGAAATTATTGTATATCTCATTAGGGATCTTTTCCAGCGTATGTGTTCTCGCATATTTTAGATCACTTGAACACATGCATAGGAAATAAATACAAGCAGCAAGTGAAGACAACACCAGAAACTCCTGTTCACACTGTTCAGTGATCATGGTAAAAATCGGCGAGAATGTCTACCCTGAGCACTTGAGGCATTATACAATAGACAGAATATTTTTTATTTTCCCATGGAAAAATTTTTAACTTTTCCCCAAATATTTAACATCGCAACAGCTTATATTTTACCTTACAAAGTCAAAGAGAGTAAATATTTTCCTTCATGAGCATGACCAAATAAAATTTTGACCATGTCGATAAGAACAAAGTCAATCAGCTATTCCTTTAAAATGCCCCGCGTTGCCTAAAACCCTGCCTTAACTCACCGTAATTTCAGTGGCCCTAGTAGGACCGTTCTCACTCATATAATTTCATAAATTTACTGCAAAAGTAAACTATGCTTTAGCTTCTCATTATTTGAAACAAATTCAGATTGTTAAAAAAAATGCTGACAAATTAAGCATTTTCACCAATAAAATAAAACAGAACGAAAAAAAGTTCGGTTTGTTTCCGACTCGTGCTTTTAACTGTTGTCTGTAACAAGTGTAGGTCATATCGAGCGCCTAAAATATCCATGTTTCCGTGGTAAAAAAATTATATTATGGCTATGGACCAGCACCTATAGCGTCATCTGGTGGCCAACTGAAGTCTGACGGTCCAATCAGTCTCGCGAGATTATCATATGCCATATCAAATTCCATGATGGCGCCTAACCCAAACAAATGGGTGCGTGGCTTCATTGGTAACGGAGGTGGAAACTGAATGACTATTCATAAGACCAAGAGTGCAATTCAAGAAATAGTGTTATCTTGTGGTGTACATACTTAACGAGTTAAGGTGAGTCAACTGGTCCTAAAATTGACAACCGGGTGTATTTTTTTTATTGACGATCTTGATCGGAATGATACACATGTAACTTGTGTGGGCCTAGCATAGGCCATAGCATAGCACTAAATGGGGGAATAAAATCACAAGTTTCATCTGCATTAGTCGCTCAAGGACTTTGGAGGAACTAGATAAAATAGTAAAACGGCGGTGTTTTTCCTTTCAAGCGCACTGTCTTTTTTTGTAAATAGGCATATATGACCTCTGCTGTCTTTGCAGCGTGCCTACATCATGTCCATATTTAGCTGCTGTCCACTGATAGGATATAATAATTAAGTTCTTAGGGGGAAATTTTGTGGGAAGTAAGAATATGCCAAAACTTGTTTAAAATTGGAGCGTTGGTCTCCTGAATGCACCAATGCAGCACTCCTTCCAACACATTACAGGATTAAGAAAGTGTAACTTTTTACATCTGGTGTGGGATTAAGATAGGGTATTGTATATTAATGTCCAAGGCACACACCCACCCTGATGTTGAGTATGTGCCCCCCTCCCCCATATCAAGGAGTGTAGCCCCCCCCCCCCCCCCAAATAAATATGCTGCTTCCACCATTTCTAAAATTACACTAATGTCATTATGTACATGACAATATACTGGTTACAGTGTGTAACCAGTATATATAGAAAAATTTAAAAAAGCCAAGGCCACAACTTTTTAGCGCTTAGAAATTATCACTTAGTTATAGTCAATTCATTAACTATGTCTGTAATTTTTTTCTTTTCTCATAAATATCAATTTATGAACACTCCTAAAAAATTAAATAGACAATACAAACGCCCCCAGTGAACATGATTCTATTTTCACATTAGTAAGTACAATACAGTTAGTGTACGTAGTATTTCCAATGGTCAAATTCTGTATTATCGCTCAGCATATTTGAAGTGAGTTGCGCTAAAATGTGCTTATTTCAATCGTCTCCGTACTCATCCAGTTTGGTTAAAAAAGTTATTAGTTATTTTGATCTGTTTTTCAAAATTTTTCCATCCATAAACTTCTCTGGAATCTTATTTTAAAGAAGACACCCTAAGAATGGCGCAGAAATCACCAAAAATGACTTTTTAAAAATATTTTCTTTACGATTGCATAATTCCATCTTACCTCAAAAGATCCACCACGTGTGGTGCTGATCGTGGGAAAAAAACGCAAGAAATGATCACATGAACGATTCTTGTCCGAGCTCATTTTTATGCAAAATGGCGGATTTCACCGAGACGCACGTTTGACCATTCACGTAAAAATTCCCGCTTTACGCATGAATGCATGCAATAACAAGAAACCGTGAGTCACATATTAATAAAAAACATATTTCTTGATCGAACTAATATAATATTGGCACCGCAATGAAATATTTGACCACAAGACCACCATTCAAAGTTGGGCAAGTTTAACATGTGACAGATAGGAGAGGTACGGGCCATGCCCACTCGCTGACATCCCTACTGATATGGCTTCACTGTAGTGCTGGAAACACACACACACACACAAAACTGGAAAGCCTGCATCTCAGAGCATTGCGTTTTGTATATAGAGATTTCACCAGCACATATGAGGATTTACTGCAAAAAGGAAATACATGTTCTCTGCAGCTAAGGTGGGTAAGGCTGACAGTCATAGAAACCTTCAAAATCCTCAATGGTGAGAGACCAACCTACCTATCCAAATTTGTATTGTAACCCGTAAAGACTCAAAATACAATTTTAGGTATACCAATATTTTAGATATTCCAAGAGTGCACTGAAAAATGTGGTAAAAAAAGTGTCAGATATACATGTGGCACAATTTGAAATGAACTCCCACAGCATATTAGATTAGCATCAACCTCCCACTTCAATAGTTACAAAACACTTCTAATGACATGGAATGGCAAGCAATGTAAATGTACTATCTCAATCTGCAAAATGTAACATTCAATTTTATTCACCAACATGGCTTCACTGTATGAACATGTTATTTTAATGCATATATAAATGATCATTAATTTGTGTATGTTATCATATTTTTATGTATATATATGTATATATCCTAACAGTCGGCTCAAAAAGCTCTGCGAACTTATGTGTTATGTTGTATCTTGTACCGACTTTAAATAAAGTTTACTCTACTCTGCACCTTCAGAGAATTCACACACCCATTAGAATCTCCATGAAAAAATGCACACAGATAACACTTCACAGGAACAGTGCTTCAGCACTTTCTAGGCCCCAGCACAGGGCAAGGGCCACTTAACCACAGGGTGCCCCTTCCAGTCAACCCAACATAAATATTTCACACCAACCCATGTAGCAATCAGAAGGAGATCCCCAGCCAGGGAATTCCAATTCTGGACCCAAAACAGCCAATGGGAACCAGATTTATATTATGACATACATGCTATTGTATTATGTCCTATTGCTGCTGAAACATTTACACACACCCATGTGTAACATAACAACAACAGCATGCTACTTGGGTATCAACAGTTTTTTAATGGTTCCTGTGGAGATACACACAGTATCGAAACTGGTTGAACCTGCGTTTTGTCATTCAATGGCTACTTGCCTAGTGTTGCTCATCTTATTGTATTTCTGTTCAAATGACAAAATACTTAGAAGATCACGGTGGTTGTCTGGAGCTCACATCATGTCACAGGGATCATCAAAGATTTCAGTAACTGAGAAGGGGACTTGCTGCAAGTCATTTCTGAAAGCTTTCTTAAAAGATTTATGTGACAGGTAATTGATTAAGCGTGGAGGTGGTCTTGGGGATTTTGATCCAAACATAGTTGTAATCATAGAGTGACCATCACTGGAGCTGATGTCAATCGCATAGCTATGGGCAAATTTGCAAGCAACTTTTTTGTGACGGCAACATCTAGAAGCGATGATCCACACTGACATGGAAAGTGCCCTCAGTAATAAGATTTTCAAAACTGAAGAGTTCCATATAATCAATCAGGGGGTTTGGATTTGTTTTTACACAAAAGGTTGTAATTGTAATGGAATCAGCGACCTGTTTAGGGTCAGTAAGTAATGAAGATCCATCGTCTTTCATGAGGATGTTGGCCTGCTCAGCTTTTGCAGATAGAAAAGGTTTGATGATTTTGTAAAAAAAAATAATTTTGGGGGGCACCCTCACAGTGCTCTGAAAAGAAAATTATGATGGACCAGGTTCCTATTTAAAAGCAGGTGCCTCTCTGTATTCATAAACTCTTTATGAAACTTTAAATTGTTTATCTTCAAGGCCGTCTGATTGGTGTACAGGGTGACAACATTACCATAATATCTCAACAAGGATCCAACGCAGCTTCACCAAGTATTTTTCAGAGATGCACCATACAGTGGACCACTTTTCTATTGAAACCAGCTTCCTCTTTGTATTTTCAAACTTGTTATGAAACTTTCGAAGTATTTATTTGATGGGCATCTGAGTGAGGCACAGCACAGTGGTCTCTGCCACCAGAACTTACCCCAAAGAAAACATCCGAAAGTGCTCTTTCATTTCATAGACAATAATATGGGAATTGTATGTAAAGTACATGTATTCTACTGTGAAGTCTGAACATCCCCCCCCCCCCCCCCCGATTGAGGAAAAAAGACTGGGGGTGTCGAGGGGTAATCCGTTCTCTGAACGCAATTTTTATTATATGTGTGTGTTTGATTTTTATTGTGTCTCCCGGTGGAAGCCGGGGGCATATTGTTTTAGTGCCCGTTTCTTCTTCTTCTTCTTCTTGTCGTTGTTGTTGTTCAGGTTCTTCAACACTTGGTTTCCGTGCAATAAGTCTTGAAGGACTTGACAGAATTTGATGAAACTTACTAGGATTATGTATCTAGGCAAGACCTAGGTTTGGATTGTATTTGGGTGACCTTGACGCAATTTTCAAGGTCACAGGGTCACTTATGTGAAATTGGTTTCCGTTCGATAAGTCATGAAGCACTTGATGGAATTTGATGAAACTTGGTAGGATTATGTATCTAGGCAAGACCTAGGTTGGGATTGTATTTGGATGACCTTGAAGGAATTCTCAAGGTCACAGGGTCACTTATATGAAATTGGTTTCCGTTCGATAAGTCTTGAAGAACTTGATGGAATTTAATGAAACGTGGTAGGATTATGTATCTTGGCAAGACCTAGGTTGGGATTGTATTTGCATGACCTTGAGCGAATTCTCAAGGTCACAGGGTCACTTATGTGAAATTGGTTTCCGTGCGATTATTCTTGAAGAATGTGATGGAATTTGATGAAACTTGGTAGGATTATGTATCTAGGCAAGACCTAGGTTGGGATTGTATTTGGATGAACTTGAGCGAATTCTCAAGGTCACAGGGTCACTTATGTGAAATTGGTTTCCGTTTGATAAGTCTTGAAGAACTTGATGGAATTTGATGAAACTTGGTAGGATTATGTATCTTGGCAAGACCCAGGTTGGGATTGTATTTGGATGACCTTGAGTGAATTCTCAAGGTCACAGGGTCACTCACTTATGTGAAATTGGTTTCTGTGCTATAAGTCTTGATGGAATTTAATGAAACTTGGCAGGATTATGTATCTAGGCAAGACCTAGATTGGGATCGTATTTGGATGACCTTGAGCGAATTCTCAAGGTCACAGGGTCACTTGTGTGAAATTGGTTTTCGTTCGATAAGTCATTAAGAACTTGATGGAATTTGATGAAACTTGGTAGGATTATGTATCAAGGTAAGACCAAGGTTGGGATTTTATTTGGGTGACCTTGACCCAATTTTCAAGGTCAAAGGGTCATTTATGTGAAATTGGGTTCTCTGCAATAAGTCTTGAAGAACTTGATGAAAATTGCCAGAGTAATGTATCTAGGTGAGAGCTAAAATAGGATTGTAATTTTCAAGCAAACTTGGTCATTTGTAATTTGTCATCACCTGTAGCTTATTCAGAGACGTAAGTGTTCCACCGGGAGACATTTGATTTTCTGTTGGAAAATCAGTCTGTTCTAGTTAAATGTATGTATTTATATTTGTACGTATGTATTGATTGATGTGTGTATACTGCTTCAACCCTTCCCAATTTTTTATGAATCAGTCAAAGCTACAAAGACATTCCTGTATTGCTATGTTTATAAACTATTTCAATCTTGTCACTGTGTAACAGAGGTGCCACATTGCAGAATTTTACTTGAATTCAGGTACTGTATTTTGCCTTTCCTTTGACCCAAAACATCTCAATTTTGTCAGTAGAGCTTGAATTTGATCAGAAAGAGAGCGGGTGCATAGGTTTGTTCATATTTCAGATATAAACTGTGTAAGTCAGTGGCATTTCTGGTGTACAAGAATGTAATTTGATGGTCTATCTCCTTCACAGAGTCATGGATCTGCAGCTGCAGGGGTCAAGGCCACCAAGTGGACGGCCAGGCAGTGGCAGACCACAGAGTCGAATTAACCCTATAACCGTAAGTTTTATATTGGTCTTTCGATCTGTTTTGTATATAACATACTTATTCAAAACGTTATATATCTGGGTTCACAGGGGCCATCCTTTAAAATATTCTTGTGTGTTATCATGGCTCATCAGTCCCTGCAAGACGTTTTATTTGTACACACACACACACCCCCCATTTTCATTAAATATTTTTCATGATTTACTTGGGAAAATTTATGCTTGTCATGAGAGATGCAGACTGTCATGTTACATATGTTATGGGCAGATAAACCCTTGTTCAGTCTTATGCCAAATTTTTACCCCCTGGTTCATCTGCCAAATAACAATGACACTTGTTTGTGAAACACCAGCTAGTTTCCTAAATCACGAGCTGTGAAAAAATATTCCCCACTTAAGAAGGTAGGCTGTTATGAGACACCATATCTCTTCTCAAAAATTATATGTAAAAAATCGTAAAGATGGCGGGGGGCCATCTGGTACAATGAATGCCACAGTAGTGGCAGGATCTGTACTGGTTGCAGTGCCAAGGGTTCTGACATTGCAATTGCGCCAAACCTGACTTTTTGCATTGTTACGTCAAGTGCATACACCTGGACATAAGTTGCGTGTATGTTGCACCCACTATATAAAGCATGCATGCATAGCCGTTAAACTAGCCTCTGATGAGCCAGTTTACTGGCGAAACCGGTCAGGTTTTTTGAGTCAGTGGTTGGAAGGTTTTAAGTCATTTTTGGCCTTGCCCTGTCGATTACATCTGTATTCAGAGACACTTTTACTAAATGTAATCTGGCCAGGCCATTCAGTTATATGGAAGAATGACTAGTATTTATAAGAGCATTGAAAAATCTGAGATTTGCTAAACCTTGCAGGGTGAAGAAGTGCCCGTGACAGGACAGACTCCAAGAGCAGGCCAGGGCAACAGACACACACCCAGGACAGGACGAGACCAAGCCCCATCCAGCAGACAGGAAAGCAGGCCACACAGTAGACCACAAGGGTATTTCCCTCTGATTTTTCTGCATTTTAACTTTGTTTTCCTACTTCAATCACTGCTTTTATCCTCTGTGCTAAGTGATAGAGCATACATGTATTATCATTCCCTGCAAAGTCAATCTATTAATCAACATCAACTGTGGTGATGTTATCACATTTTAAATGCAGAAAATTGACTGTACCTTTACAAAATTGTTACCAGAGATCTAACTTAGGATGGAACAGATCTCAAGAAGGATATACATGTATGTATTGTTCAAAGCAAGTTGGTTGAATTTTTATCAAGCATATACCCTGTGACAGGCCAGAACTCTGTCCAAAAGTTGCAGCCTCATCTCATTTCAAAATGTTAATTTCCTCCCCGGCTGGCTTGTCAGTCAGCTGATCATGTGGTTAAAGGATGGTTCCTTGTCCATCCATTCACATTTACATTTTTGTCATTTTCTCCAAGATATTTTCCAGATTCTCTTCAAACTTGATGGAGATATACCTTGGGTGAGACTGTACCAAGTTTTTTTTTTTTTCAAAAGGAGTGATAATAATACATATTAGTATTGGAATACTAGTGTGTGTTTACATGATTGTCCATGTGTATCATATGCATGTAGATCAAAATTCCAAAGAATTTTAGTGCCACATCAACATGTTTTTTTGTACACACATGCACCCCCTAATGCTAAATTATCCGGTACTCTCTTGTGTTGGAGGTTCATGTTGGTATTTTCTTTAAACCTCTTTGTGACCTTGATATCTATAAATTTATCTAATTGTCAGTCATTTATCACATCTTTTGTTACAATACAAGTTAAATTTCATGTATATTGAGGCACATTTAATGTGCAAACCTATTGTTCTTTGTTCCCGGAAGTGAATATTTCTGTTGTTTTCCTACCTCTGGCACTAAAGAGTTACCGGACAGTTTGGCACTAGGGGGACTCACGTGTGGTATGCTATTTTAGCTGACCATGTATGCCTTGTGCCTAGACCTGCTCTAACTTTGACCTACATGCAGCAGGCTTTTCTAGCAATGACCACACGGATGTCATACCATTCCGTGTACAGTACTCTATAGTGGAACCCATCTTGAGGGACCAACCATTGGATCTGCAAAAAGTGAGCCCCTGTGATGACAGGTGACCCCCCAAAGGCATGCACAAATGAAATTGATCATGAAGTACACATGTAAAATATGTGTGCACAGGGGAACAAAGACTGGCCCCTTGTGGCTGATGGGTCCCAATGTCTGAGATGGGAGCTTTGGCAGGTTTGACCAACAGACTCGAAGGGAAACTTGGCATTTAAAGACCTTAACTTATTTCAGTCCTGTGCTGAGACACCAATCAGCAGTGCAATAAAGAGAATGCAGTGGTTGATGTTCCAAATGTAAAAATAAAACATCAGAAATCAATTTTTCTGGCAAATAAATGTAGGCTTTCAAAATTGGTAAATGAGACGGGGCATAGGCCTCGGTGACTCGAGGTACACAGAGCTATAGTCGGAAAGGTTTTGATCAAGGTGGATCTCATCAGGGACTGGAGACTAACTGCCATGCGGCCCACTTATATATGTCATGGTAACTTTGCCGTCACCAAGGGCTTTATGTATATTCTTTTTAACATCAAGAGTGTGACGTCCTGATTGTGATTGGTGAGTCACATTCATCAGTGAAGTTCAAAAAAGCCTTTGAACATGGAATCTCTCCAAATATGGAAAGAGAATCCTATGGACTGTAGGATCAGTCATTGTACATAGTGGGGTGATGTGGGACCTAATACGGGTGATTCCACAATAGGTAGAAATGTTATTAAAACAGTTTCTATGGCATAGTGTTTAAAATTGGTAGCAAAATATAACAATAATCACTGCATAATTTGACCTAACTCTTATATACGGTGCTGCCTCTTTATAATGCTGCTGTTTGGGTCCACAGAGTATAATGTGTTATCGCAAAACCGCCTTATAACAGAGGGACTTTTAACATAGAAGTAATTGGAAAACTGCCTTATAACATAGGGGCTTTATAGAAGTAATGGAAAAACTGTTTCAATGGGAGCCATGGTACACACCAAGTTAGATATATATCAGAAACTGCCTCATAATGAGGGGTGTTATAAAGAGGGAGCACTGTAATTCATGCAAATTTCTTTAGCCAAATGAATGAAATAGCAGCATTTGGCTAATGGCACCAGTGGTCCCCGCAAATAGTTTCAAACAGTTCTTTTTCACCATGTTTTATTGTTTTCATGCAGTGTTCCAGCGTTAAAACTTGGCCGTTTAGCAGACCAAGATGAAGATAGGACCTTTGTACCTTTAGAAATGATGGAGCATTACAAATCGAAGTTGGACACACCCAATACCGCTTCCACTGTCAGGTAAGATGACAGAACACAGGACGCATGTTCATGTTGTATGCATGGTGATTCAGTTACTGTAAGGGTATGAAAAATATAAGTGTATGGAGGGTTTCATTTGAATGCTTCAGGAGCCTTGTGGTCCAGGTGGCTTTGGCCAGAAAGTATCCTCAGCTCAGAGTCAACCTGTTATTAAACATAGAACAGACCACTGTGATACATGAAAGTCATTTGTTGATTGGAAGAACATAATATCTTGTCTTTGCAAATCTGAGAAGTTTTATGTGTCGGCTGTTAACTATCATTCATAATCATGTACATGTTTGCCTGTTATTGACTCACATATATGTATGTCACCAAATGAAATCATGATAACTTAAGCATATGTTTTGAACAGTTTTATAATTCATCTGCCTGATAACTAAAAACGTATGGTTTCACTTTTCACTTTTCAGTTGGGGTACTCCAACTTCCCAACATGGTGCTTCACAGCAAGTAAGTCTTACCAATTTTTGATAATATAAAAAAACCCAAAAACATTGCACTTTTATCAGAAGATTAATTGCAGAACCATGTATGTCTTAGACTTGTTGAAAGCAAATTTTTAATGGTTCTTTTGTTTCTAGTTCCCTTTTAACGTAGTGATGTTGGATGAAACCTCCTCATAACATGAATTTAACTAGAGGACCTATGAAAATTCACTGCTTGCGTGTTCATTCATATGTTTGTTTCAGTATTTATTGTGTTGACATTATTTCTTGACATGTATCTCACTTGTCATATTAAAAGTAGTTGTTACATTGTATTTATCACAGGTTAATGAAGACTGTCATGTACAAATTGAAAATTGATAAATGTTTTTATTTCCATTTGTCTAATGTTTCTTTGTCTGCAATAGCATCAGCACAATCAGAGTCAACCAGCTCCGGGGTCCCAGAGGTCACACCGAAAACCAGTTGCCAGACTGACGCCAAAACCAAGACAGGTAATTTCACACATTAGTATCTGTGCAAAAAATGTGGGCCCTCAGCATTGAAATTGTGCTTCACTACAATTATACATTCAGTTAGGATCATCAAAGCAAATTGATGACTACAGGCAATTCAGAAACATTAAACTGTATGATAAAAGACTGTTTTGAAATATATCCACCAGAGGGAGACAATGAAGGAGCACAGCAAGTGAGACGGGAAGGGTCTTGGGGACCCCTCCAAAGGTAAGAAAATTCTGAAATTTTGTCTTCAAAATGGCAGTTCTGGAGCACATTTGGATAGGTTGGGATGATATATCTAAATACCAAATACCACGATACTAACCCTGTACCGGACCATGTCGTGATACATTCCTTGTATATCAGATTTTTACAATACCATAAAAAACTTCAATTTTACCATAACTTAGGAATTTTATATGAAAAAGTTTAAGAAAATTATCCCTGTATGAAAATGAACAGGCAATGAAACACAATTTACAGCCCATATCATCAATTCATTGAAGGGCTGTACATGTATGTAGAAACGGCAGAATGGGTTATCAAAACACCAGTACAGAGGTTGTGATACTGACTGCTGCATGTAAATTCAGAGTGTGATCACTGCTTGCCCCCAAAGCAGACCCAAGCTGCGTATTTGTCTGCTCTGCTGGCGGTCTGCCCTTCTTTGACAAGGTCACTGTTTTAGCGTTGGAAAAGTGACTCAGTTTCTAATTGGCTTAGTATGGTTACTATGGTAAGAGACTTCACTACACTAGGGACCAGAGGCTGCTATTGGTCAAGACGATAACGATGAACTTCCTGATTGGTGTCTCAGTCTAGGGTGAGGGTCGCAGTATAGTTTTTTTGTTTCCCTTCCTATAAATAAAATCCTGTCGAAGAAGGGCAGGTTAAGTGTACGAGCACGGAACTTGGTCTGTTTTGCAGGCAAGATCACTTCAAACACTGTCATGATATGTTGTGATACGTATGGTGATACATGGCTCTGTACCGAAAGGTGTCGTTGTACAGAAATTAGTAATGATACCCGCCCCTACTTGTGGAGCCTATGTACACAGATGACTGAAAAAAGGTTCATCAAGGATTTTTGGGGTGGGTGAGTGGGTGGAATTTTGATGTTTAAGAGGGAGAAATATTAACCTAAGTAGTACAGTGGGAGGATTTTTTAATATTGCACTTAAGTAGGAGATCTTCTGTCCCAGTTGGGAAATTTTGAGTTGCTGCATCCCATGTCAGAGTATGACTTTCCTGTGTGCGAGTTGGGCTGATTTCACCCAACCTGCAGCAAGAAAAGCTATTGATTTAGGGGCCTGCCATCATGAATGGTCTTACGTATACATCTCAGCAAAAATATTGTTTAATTAACAAGAAATTTAAGTAAAAACATTAAGGCCGACTACAATTTAAGCCCGGGCACTTTTGGGCGATATCTGCATAAAAAGGTTAAAAGACAGAAATTCAAGCAAGAGAACCACCTGGACACCCAGACCAACCAGTATACAACACTATATTGTGTTTACAAAATGCAAAAAATACATGCATACTTTGGTTACATGTACCTGGCAATAATTAGTGGCACAAGTGTCACACTGACATTATGACATGTACCCTGATGTACAGAGTGAGACCTCTTGACTGCACTCCTCAACCATCTGGATTTCTCAGCTGGTGAACAGTTTTTCGTGGGAACCAATTGATCCCATTGTCGTGTCGTGAACACCTCCACTAAGCATACCTCGTCTAGAGCTTAGTTTGCATGGTGGGTCTGACCCTCATTGCTCCTGCCAAGGCTTGGCAATAGGGTGCCACACTGACCAAAGACTTCGAAGAGTGCCCATCTATCCAGTCTAATTAGCAGTACGTAATCATTGTGACAACACTTGTGTCAACTACCATTGCCGTCTTGCTTTCACTGTGTAACTTTTTCAATCTTGATTTAGAAAAGAAACAAACAAACGAAAAAACAGTTCTTCGTGTTCATTTTGAGTGTATTAAATCGACATGTTTATCATAAAAATTGGCCCCTGAAGAATGCATTTATGTCTGTTGTCTTGAGACCTATGCAGAGAGTGGAGGCAGGCAGGTGTTTTGGTAATAGGAGTGATCTGGGTTGGTTTAATTTCTTGACACACAGCCTTTTGTTCCCATAATGCATGTTTTGTGACACATAGCAACCCATGCCAGTTGAGGTCAGGTGGGTCAACAATGCCCATTACATTACAGTCAACCTGAAAGTTTCATCCTGCATATGAGAGCGATTTTATGGAATTATCATCTTCTAATCTACCTGAAGTATATGTTGTTATCTTTTCAAATACACCCAGGTGTGATAAAATGAATGTGTAATGCTTACATGTTTTTGATAGCACATAGAGAGGTTAAATTTATATGTGCTAATTCCGCATGTTAACGTATGGCGAAAAGGTGAGGGTCATGGAAAGTGACCACAAGATGTGGGCGGTCAACCATCAACAGGATGGGCAGCACCACCCAGATTTCCCCTATTAACCCTTTCCCCCTTGAATTAAGACTGAGTCAACAGCTTTCCTTGGCATGGGTTGGGCACTTAGTGCCCAACCCATGCCAAGGAAAGCTGTTGACCTGGGGCACGTGATCTTGATAAGTCTCATGTACATTTCTCAGTCAGATACGGTTTTTCATAACTGTTGAAATTAGTTGAAAACACTGAAGCAGACGACATTTGACCACCAGCCGGTTTCGGCCGGTTTGAGGGGGAAAGGGTTAATACAGTAAGAGAAAGTGACAATAAAGTAGAGAAAGTGTATAACAAGAAATTGAATTCCAGGCTTCAGTGCACACACATTGATTTTGATATTATCAAATGTGAGTGAAAAGGCAGGGTTGTCTCTAGCGAAGGCGATTACCCCCTGGTAAAATTGATTATTAGTCCAGGTCTTCAGCATCCATATCCAGGCATGCTATTCTTACAACCTTATAAGTGATTAGAATGGTAAATTTCATGGTTGCTTCAGATTAAGAGAACAAACTTTAGATAGACTTAACTTCATAGATGTACACTGGTCACATTCAGTGTAACTGTTCCCACACATCTCAATTCGAAGATTTGTGCTTGAATCAGGCTATAAACATTTTTTGTTTCCACCATAACATAAGGCCAGTCATCTTTCATAAATATTGATTATCATATTGACGTTTTGATCAAAAAAATAAATTTTGTTCTTGACTGACACTTTCAGCAATATGAAAACTGCAGCAATCCAGACAAATTTTCGGGAACAGAAGTATGCAGATTAATGAGGTCTCACTCTATTTTGCACTGTTGCTAATTAACATTGAAAATTAAATGGCTTGACCTCTTTATGATGAAATACAATGATCACACCAATGTACATCAAAACAGCTAGCTGTGTGATGGGCTACAAGAAATTAGAAGGTGCTAAAGGTTGTATATATAATTGCAATGAGAAGACTAGGCAAGTGTTGATAAGAACAGATACACAGTGTGCCAAATAAGCCTGACACGTTTCGTCCTTCACTGGACTCATCAGAGGCTAATAAGTAATGACTGACCACAGGTTGAGCATAACTCAAGTCTTATGCTCAGCAGTACAGAGTGTTGAAATCTTTCAACTCCACAGTCAAGTGGTTCAATCAAAACTGAATGCTGCGTTGTGTGTATGGCCTTTATATAGGGCCATGTAATGTTGCTAGGGGAAATCTAGATGTTACGTTGTATTGTGACGTCATCAATTATGGGTCAGCAGGTTCAGCCTTACTGGACAGAAGGACTGGGTTGTGCCAGTCATCACAGGTGACTGTGTTCGCATGTGGTTTGATGACAGGTCATGTTCACTGGTTAATAAGTGGGGTTACACAGGGGTTTTCTTCTCTGTGAGGACCCATGGGAGAAGACCATCTCCAACAGGGAGATTCCCATCTCCCTGTTCCCTGATCAGATAATGTGCCTGGATCATAAACTTCTTCTTTTCATAACCTTTAAAATTATGTTGCTATCCAAATTGGAAGCTAAAATAAATTTGCAGCATTTCCAGAGCACATAAAAAAAGTTTATGTGCGCATGGCACGGTTGTTAGAGGATTTAGACAGCCGAGAACAATTAAATTTAGCATAAGACTGGGCAAGTGGCCATCTTCATCCAATAACATGCATATGAGGTGAAATGGTTACAGTGCAAATGACACCACTTGTGTCATGATCCAGACTCGTAATGTGAGATGGTCTGCTGATGTTGTATAAAATAATTCAGCAATAAATTAGGTGTCAAAGTCATGTTTGGAACCTAATGTGTCTCCAGCTTGGGACTGTCCAACTGATAAAGAGTTTTTCTGAAAGAGGAAGTGATTGATTAGCATAGCCTTGATTGCTATGACATTACATACGGGTCCTGGAAGGGATTCCCTGAAGTTCTGTTGACACAAAAAGGCTACTGGGTTTGTTGTGTCTTTCCTCAGAACAATAAGTCTTAACGATGCACTGTGATGTGAATTGTATATATAATTGGTAGGTTTTCCAGTCTGTAAAACTGTACAAAACACACACACACACACAAAATTGTAAAAACAGAGTTAATATCAGCTAGGTTTCTACAAATTAGTCCAGAATATTCCCGTCAGATCATAGAAGCAGTGTGTTGTTTGCAGATAGACAGATTACATTTAGCAGAACTCATTCTCAAACATACAAAATGAAGAGTTTCAGGTACAGCTCTATGTGTTCTTTTCATCTTTTTTTAGCACTAATAGGTGATGTTAAGTTGGGCACGCTTTTCAAAACATTTGGGATGGTTTTGCAACCCATGTAATGCCCAGATCAGTGAGAATAATAACTAGCACTTTCTGTTCTTAATTTGAAAATGTATTTTGCTGAAAGTCAAAAGTAAGATTCAAGTGCTCAAATTTGGCTCAAAAAATGACTGGTTTTACTATTATGCTGTTCTTTGAGCCGTCCAATATTTAATGTATATGTGGTGAAAAAGCACAATAAGGTTCAGATTTATGTGCATGTGACAAAAAGAGTGACCATAAATAACAGTTTTACTCTTTCTACATTGAAGCCTTCAGCCTGGGACAAGGACCCAGTGCCAGAGAACCTGCCTCCTCCCCCACAGAAATACAAGGACCAGTTTAAACAATATGAGGAGGATATGAAAGCTGCCTACCGGAAAAAATGTAGCCAAAATGACCCCAAGGTGCAAGAGGTTAGTAAACTGGATATTTCTGATCACAAGTATTTACTGAGAAGAAGCCTCCCCCTAGCAGTGCTCCCATTTTTGGTGTTCCCGCCTCGTAGCACCATACATTGATGACGTTGACCTTTGCCATTTTCAAGTTAAATGTACTTGACAAAAGACTGTGTTGTTGCAATATGACCCAACGTGAGTGAAATCAGATAAAAATTATCTTGAGAGAGTTATGGCTAGATGAAAACAATCAGATGGCCAAATGTCCTCAACCCCTGCTCTGTAGAGGTCAAATATGAAATAAAGAAATTTGCATTATTACAATTCTTTCATTTTGAGAGCAACATGATTAAAATCAGATGGAAACTGACCAAATTATAACAAGATGGAAATCTTCAGATGGCCAAAGGCCAAAAATTAACCTTTGACCTTTTGAGCTTAAATGCAAATGTGCTAAGTTTGGCCTAGGCTATCACAAGTCCCTGGTGCATGTCCCTATTTTCCCATCCCGCGGTCCCACCCAGAAGTGCGATACATTTTCCCCTCCACAAAGTTAACTGAATAATATTATTCCAACTACACGGTGCTATTAAGTAGGTCCTACTGTTATTTTTTTTTTTTTTTCAACTGGTCGACACTGCCGGCATGGCAGTTTCAACAGTAGCAGCTATTGAGTCCTGGTCAGTTCTAATTCCATTATCATTGAGATAAGGGTGAGTGGAAAGTGTTCTTCGATGAATGCATGGCTAGTCACTCGCCACTCCAGCAAGACAAAGCTGACCGTCTCCCTCGGGCTGCAGACACCAGGGACTTGTTAAACTTGCACAAGCCCACTCTGGACTACCATCAATTCGGTGGGAGTGACGTCACAACATCCGGGGTTTCGCGGGATCTTAGAAGTCAAATCAGTGACACAACTTTTTATCTGTGGTGAAGCCACAGATATTTCAACCAGTTTTTGCGGCTATCTTTGTTTACGTGTTGCTTGGCAATGCCAAAAAAAATTGGGGATATCCAAGTTTCTGAACGGGAATTTGAGGTTTAAGGCCCAATTGTTGAGGTTGCAGGTCTGAAGAGCTTGAAAAGAACCATTTGTAAGTCCTCAATTAATTCAATTTAATTGAAAACTTGATGCGAAGTTGATATATGGGTCAAGGGCTGCTCTCAGAAGTCTGAAAATATCCACTTGTTGCTCATTAGGGGATCGTTTCACCCGAAAAAACGCGCCTCTGTGTCTTGAAGAAAATTTTGCTGCAGGTCGTTTGTTAATTTTTTGGGTACATCTTTTAATAAGAGGCTTTTTCTTATCTGTGTGCTCACAAGTGTTCTAATATCAGTGCGTAATTATCCAGCCTTGATGCCAGTACAACCCTGCCACCGTAGACAAAGGAACTTTCCCAAGACCAAGCGATCACTCGTGTGCGTGGCACGTATGCAGTCAGAATTACATGCGTGCGCACATCGCTCCACATGTTGGTCGACGTTCCGCTTGTGTTTACATCGGCCGTAACGAAAGAAAGTGCTTAATAATATTGACTTTTGGTTAAATTTTTGGGTACATCTTTTTATGAGAGGCTATTTCGTAAGGCAGACTTTGTTCGAAAACTTCGGCACATGTTACCGCAATACAGAAAGGGAAGACGGGCTTGCGCTTCCCTGCTGAAGGCTGAATGAATTAACCCAAATTCTTGAGTTTGCACATCCGGGTATACAAATGGAGATGTACGGTCATCTGTTTGCACGAGGACGAATCTGGTGATTGTTGTGTCGAACTCTTTGGGTTGGATGAACAAGAAAGAAAGACCAAAGTTTAATATAGAAGGCATATCAGAGCACTGTCCACATAGAATGACAGAATCTGTTGTATTCTAGCAACGGATAGAGTGTTCAAACGATTGCAATTTCACCGCAACCCAAATAAGGCCCCAGCATATGGGATGCAAAGCGAGAGCCGATCAGTATTTCTGCGTGCCGTGGGGCTCCCGTTGGGATGTAGGATATCAAATCAATTTAATGGAATTGAAATAAAAAGTACATGTACATAAGAATACTTGAGGCCCCCCACCCCCCATGTCAAAAGATTGTGAAATTAACTGCTGAATTATAGCACTGCAGGCTTTAGACATTATAATGAATTTGTAAAGAAAATTAACATATTTCTCCGTTTACTACTCTGGCAGATTGTCATATTGACATGCACAAGTTCCAACATGTATCAGTTTTCATCTTTCACTGTCTTTTACCCACACACGTCATCCAACGAGGAAAGAATGCCAGACAAAGATATATTTGAAGCGATTCTGTAATATACTTGAAATGTGAAAGTTTATTTCATTAAAATGCTAGGGAGGCCCACACTCGAAAATATGCTTTTAAATCAATCAACCAACACAATATACAAATTACAATATATTTAAATAGATTGAAAGCTAATTGCCTCCGTGAAAATTTTGTTTGCATCATCAAAAAGATGCAGTGCCAGTGTAATGTTTGTCAAGAATAATTTTTGTTTACAATTTTGAAGAATTTGTCAGAAAAACATTAAATATTTTTTGGAATTCAATAGAATGTTGATATCAGATAACTCAACGTAAGTACATCAAATCACATTGTGATTCGGAGATTCACAGTTTATAAAAATTGAAAAAAAAAAAAAGGATCCCTACCTACTTTACTTTTGTGCTTCGCTGCAACAGGAAACACGACATTTGTTTTAGGCCTCACCAACGCTATTTGCCTGTCCAGGACTCCGCAGAATAGAAGTGCTAATATCTTATAACATTACAGTCTTGTATTGAAGTTCCTGAGTAAAGTTACCACCTGTAACATGGCTTTTTGACTCACAGTTGCTTTTTGGCTCAGCTGACCTACCAGTCAGGTTGAGATATTAGAAGACTCGGTCATCCATGGCTTCTCTCTGTCCATTCACAATTCACCTTTTTTGACTTCTCCAAAACAACCAGCCAGATTCACTTCAAACTTGGTGGCTATGTACCTTGGGTGGGTGGTTACCTAGTTTGTTCAAATGGTCATGCTCCAGTGATTTTTAGCTCAGCAGACTTGTCAGTCAGTTGAGCTTATCTTATGGTCCTCTGTCCGTCGTCCCCCGGGGGGTGGGGTGGGGTGGGGGGGTGCCTTGGGTGGGTGTCTACCAAATTTGTTCAAATGGTCACGGTCCAGTGATTTTTGGATTTTTTTATGAAATGTTTTGGGTTTTTTGGGGGCAAATCTTAAAAAAAGACTCATTCTCCGAAATCGCACACTTAATTGCTTTGATATCACACAGGAACACTCCCGGGGACTCCTAGTTCTTAATTTGTTCACCAGGTGGTGCTGCAATTTTTTCTCTATTTTTTTATGATTTTTAGATGATGGTGGATATATTCCTTGTAGAAGGGTCTAACAATGTTGTTCACTATGTGAGGCTGCTGCCTCAGTGGACGTGTCCATACTTTATCGTCTATCTGAAATGGGGGCTGCTGCGGATTCCTGATGTTAAACAATTTTTTCAATTCGGCTCTTTTTCAGTAAATGCACCTTTCCTATTGATTACTCTGTAAGTCAATGGGCATTCTAATGCCAATTTACATTTCCAACTTCTCCAAAACTGCCTCCCAGATTTACTTCAAACTTAGTGAGGATGTACCTTGGGTGGGTGTCTACCAAATTTGTTCAAATGGTCACGGTCCAGTGATTTTTGGATTTTTTTATGAAATATTTTGGGTTTTATTGGGGCAAATCTTAAAAAAAACTCATTCTCCGAAATCGCACACTTAATTGCTTTGATATCACACAGGAACACTCCCGGGGACTCCTAGTTCTTAATTTGTTCACCAGGTGGTGCTGCAATTTTTTCTCTATTTTTTTATGATTTTTAGATGATGGTGGATATGTTCCTTGTAGAAGGGTCTAACAATGTTGTTCACTATGTGAGGCTGCTGCCTCAGTGGACGTGTCCATACTTTATCGTCTATCGGAAATGGGGGCTGCTGCGGATTCCTGATGTTAAACAATTTTTTCAATTCGGCTCTTTTTCAGTAAATGCACCTTTCCTATTGATTACTCTGTAAGTCAATGGGCATTCTAATGCAAATTTACATTTCCAACTTCTCCAAAACTGCCATCCAGATTTACTTCAAACTTGGTGGGGATGTACCTTGGGTGGGTGTCTACCAGGTTTATTCCAATGATTTTTGTATTTTTTTATGATTTTTTTTTCAAAAAACCTTTACAAAAGTTTTAATAGGAAAGTTTAACATGGGAATATCTTGTAATGCTTATAACTTACACAATTTCGGCCAGGTTTACTTCAAACTTGGTGGGGATGTGCCCTGGGTGGATCTCTACCGAGTTTGTTCAACTGGTCAGACACGCTCTGTTGATTTTTGGATTTTTTATGAATTTTTTTGCTCTTTTTTGGGACAAATCTTAAAAACTCTTCTCCTCTGAAACAGCTCACCCAATTGCTTTGATATCGTACATAGACACTCCCAAGGACACATAGTTCCAAATTTGTTCACCAGGTGGCACTGCGATTTTTTCTAATTTTTTTATGAATTTTTGTATGGTTCTGGATTTTTCACTTATTCTCAGAACCGTCACTCAGATTAAGCCGAAATGTGATGGATGTGTTCTTGTGGAAGAGTCAAAAAGTTGTTAATGTTTCTGTATGAAGGTCATGCTTAGACCATACATGAATGACCTTGAACTCGTTTCTGGGGTCACAATGCAACATACATGAATTTTACTCTTCATTACAACTTGAGAACTACTTGGACCTTGATGTTGCACATGTAAGTGTTCTTCTATAAAGGTCAGACTTACTCAGAACATGGGTGACCTTGATCCTTTCCCAAGTTCACAGAGCTGCAAGTGTGATGAATGTCTAGGTCAGCTGAGCATGGGCTGTTCACACAGCCCGCTTGTTTGGAGTTTTTGTTTGTTTTTTTTGGGGGGGGGGGCAAATCTTAAAAAAATCTTCTTCAAAACAGCTCATCCTGTTGCCTTGATATCACACAGGAACACTCCTAGGGACTCTTAGCTTTTAATTATTCACCAGGTGGCGCTGCATTTTTTTCTAATTTTTGTAATGATTTTTTTTTAGTGTTTTCACTATTTTCGACTTCTCCAGAACCGTCACTCAGATTAAGCTGAAACTTTGTGGGTATGTTCCATGTGAAATTGTCAAACAAAGTTGTTCACCAGGTGGCTTTGCTATGGATTCCTGATTTTGAACGATGTTTTCAATTCGGGTACTTATTGGTAAAAGCACCTTTCCTATTGTCAGATTACTATGCAAGTCAATGGGCATTCTAATGCTTTTTAACATTTTGGACTTCTCTGAAGAAACTGTCCGTCAGATTCACCTCAAACTTGGTGGCAGTGTACATGGGTTGTCACACTCCAGTGACTTTTTTATGATATTTAGGTCAACTGACCTGCTAGTCATCTGTCGGCAGAGCATTAGGCCTGTTGTTCAGAAAAATATCTTGATATGTTGGTCCTAAAAAGTTATCTCAATTTGGCCTGGTCTCTCAAGCCAGCTGTCACTGTATTCCCTTCTTTGGCAACAAATTATGAAAGGTACAACAGCAAAAACTTTAGAAAATGGAGAATATTCTGGAAGCACATCATATGCACACACAATTATGTGTCTACCAAAAATACCAATCAACCGACTGATCAGTTTGCCGCCACAGATTACATTTTAGGCCCATGGCCTTGTTTGCATTAATGAAAAATGATCCACGTCATGATTTAAGTTTTGTTGAGTAAGATTTAAGTTTTGTTGAGTAAGACCTCTACATTTCTATGTGGCTCTTTTGTCAATTTAAACAAAAACTCTTGACCTACATCCTAACAAAGGAAATATATCGATCTCAATCACGATTTGATCAAAGTGGTCAAACCTGTGTGAATACAATAGCTTGGGTACCGGTTCGCGCATTTTTCTTGGTTAGAGTCACGAACGATAGTTCCTTCTTTTATTTTTTTCTAAAGATCGGTTGTGTGTTATAATTGCCATTAAATTATAGTGGTAGAACTTGTTGCTGCAGTAAATAGTCCATAAACACACTTTATCGCAGTTACTGACAAACTGTCAACATGATAAACACAACTTCACAAGTGGCAGCTTTATTTTCACCCGAGCCATGTCTACCTGCGGCTGGCGTATTTTATTCTCTTTCCGTGAAAAAAAAAATTGACCCTCTGCTCTATTGTACGCAAAGACTGGTACAGTGGTAGTATGTTATCATTGTGACCAATTTACAGCGTTAAATTTTGTTTCTTGCTTTAATAAATTGTCCTTCATCGTCACTTGTTTTCACACAAATGTCACCCATCTTAGCCAGACTTCTAAACACGAGGCAGCGAGTTCTACCAAATGAAACAGCGGTAGATAAACTTTTTGATTGGGCAGCGAACACCATGTGATCGATTCTGGGCCCCTGTAGTTTCCGACCACAATAATGATGCATCTGTTTGAAATAGAAGCAGTTTTGAAGGGGTTCCCGCTAAAATACTTTTGTTTCAGCCCATTGGATAGAAACAACATGGCGCGGACACACAAAAAAAACGAGATCGAGACGATGAAATTACCGTATTTTTGCGCAGTTTTGCAAAGTTACATCATTCAAATTGTCACAAGCAATGGCCCGATCATTGATTTAAATCATCATAGAAAGAAAATATTCATTATAACGCAAAATTGAAATAGCCATTGGCAAGAACTGACGTTTCTCTACAATAAAATGTGCGTGCTTGCATGTAAATAAACAACAGTCAACACAAGGAATTTGAGACGGCTTTGAATCGGTCACGTGCTTGACTGCTCATGAATAATTCATAGCAGCGACAAGCCGGCAAGCTTTACAAGTCTCACTGGACGCCCTCCGCCTACACCGCATCGGCCAATTTTTATCCAATTTTGATCATGTTGGACTCAAATTGTAGTAATTGTAAAACTGCACATTTTTGTAATTTACATATGACCTCTAAATGTCAAAGGTCAATGTCATTTGGACCTTTGAATGGTTCATCCAGTCATAACTCAGCCAATTCCATCCAATTTTAATCATGTGTAGATATTACAACATTGCACATTTTTGTAAGAACCTGTAACATGTAAAGAGCAAAGGTCAAGGTCATCTGGGCCTTTGAAAGTTTCATCTTGGCATAACTTGGTCAATTTTCATCTGATTTGGTTCATGTTGGGCTTAAATTGTGGGTATTGTAACACTGTACATTTTTGCAATTTACATGTGACCTGTCGAAGATCAAGGTCATTTGGACTTTGAAATTTTCATCCAGCCATAAGCTTAATGGAAGGTGAAGTACCAAAGGACCAAAGTTGTAGCCCGTAATATTTACAACTTTTGAAGGCACACAGACAGATTTGCTTCGAAGCAAATCTTCTTTTCTAGTTTGATTACTCCAGCCTTTTTAATAGATTATGACAAAGAGTGAATTAAAGATCCCTACATGCAGCAAAGATGACATACAAAGAAAGTAACCCTTAATACCCCTAACAGTGTTATGTTCAAGTACTGTTCCTGGAAAAGCAAGAATAAGGCACAAGACCATGAAAACAATGAATTTTGTACCATTTTGGTATTTTTCAATGTGAATTTAATGGGAGTGTTCTACTTTCATAGGTTCATTTTGAGGTTTGGGCCCCAATATTTGGTGTTCGGGGTTGACAATTGTTCAAGTTTTGCAGGGTCGAACACTCTGCTCTCCTGTTAAAATACATGTAAAATATTTGGGACCAAAACAAGTGTTCAGGTGTTCAAATTTTAGAGGTATTCCACTTGGCAGGTTTTACTGTACAAGGAAATATTCAGTATTAAACGGGAAAAAATAAGTTCAAGTAGTACAAATTGTCATCTCTACCAGATGGCCGTTCTTCAAAAATGGTGTCTGTAACAAGTTGTCTCCAGTGGAGGCATAACTTCCTTGTAAATCACATTTTAGCATGAAATCCAGGAAAGCTTTATTAACAGTCAGAAGGATGTTTTCTTGTCCAAGTAGTCTCCTGAGAGGCATAATCGTGGCAGGCTGGAAACCACAAAGTGCTGCACCGCTATGGAAAGGTGCTGCCACCTTACTGCAGAAATGAGAACTTCAGGGTTCCATACATGTACATTCAATGTGTTACAAATGCAGAAATGTTAACATGTGATATGAGGAGGAAACTGGGTCCAAAGATTGTATGTAATAGTAACACTTTGTCAGGTGAATCCGTAGATTATATGCTGTTGATCTTATAAATCATATATATAAAAGCAAACAATATATTACTCCTTCCATTGGAAGACGGAGACTTGAGTCACCAGGTTTTGTTCACATAGGCTGGCATTTACAACTTTTGTTAAAAATCTTTTCTGTCAGTGAGAAAGGTAAATAAAAAAAAAAATTCAAGATTGGGCCAAGTGCTAAGAGTATCTTGCCTCCACTCAGACTACTTACTACGTTCACAGACCAAAGCGATTGCTCTCTGAGCATTCTTTCTCCAAAATGTGATAGGTTTTACACACACCTTTACTTTGCTGTGGCCCTATTTATGGCAAGCAATGATGGCTTAATTAACTTACAGTCATGTAAGTATACATGTAAATATGCATGTATAAAGACGAGGAACGCAATAAATGTGGTCATAAAAGTAAGGGGAGCGACATTAAAGCCAAGGAGATCGTTCAGGAGAATGGCCACTCCAAAGAGGACTGATGTGCATTTCAAGTGACCATGTAGTAAAACATTCTTGGGAAAATGAATCAGCTTGTACCCGGGATCATATATACTCCTCCATCTGTTATTGGAGCTGTAGCCTGGATGATAAGTATGGATTGCCTTAAGATCTGTGGCCTAGTAGTTTTCTTTTCAGCTTGTTGTACCATAACTTGGTTAGGTTTGTGTGCTGCGTCTGAAAATCTGGGGTTGACATTGAGGACAGCTACACACAGTAGAAATGGGTGTGGTCATGGTCGTAGTGGGTCCCAAAATAAGGCATAGTCTGCTTTTTATAGATTTATCAACATATCATACAGATAAGCCAGATAGACTGTGAACTTGTCTACATTGATATAATGTAATTAACATGTACTTTATGCAACCCAATGAATGTCTTTTTGAATTAAATGTCAGCACACTTGTGTTTGCAGACAAAAGACGTTTTCTTAATTTTGATGCTGGATAGTGCTGCCCTCTGCTAAAGAATCTGAGAACCATTGTCAGTTACCACAATGTTACAATTAATGCAGATGGACACATGCTATGGCTTATTCTGTTTGTAGCAATAGACCTAGGCATGTTACAGGCATGCACGTACTTGGGTAACTTTACCATGATTGATCATGTGACTCAGAATTCTAGCTGTGTACATTGGGTGGCGACAGTGCACTCAATGGATCTGCAACCCAAATCTGCTTACATGTGATGTAGGTCCTAATGGCATACATCACTTTTTTTTCAAATTATTTATGTATTTTGCAAGGTACATGTACAACATGTCTCTTTTTTGTGTGTCCGGGTACAGTATGCTGTCCTTATTTGTCTTTTACAGGCTTCGCGTACTTTTCATATACGTAGGTTAAAGCAGGACCTAAAGTCTGATTGGCTCTAATTACATGCAGGGGTTATTCAGAAATCTAACTTGAAGGTGGTGTGCTGCGACTTGTACAGTATCAATGGCACGACTAGCACCCCGACTCAAGTGTTGCCTCAGTAGCCCGCATGAGTGGTCTTCCAGGGCATGGATGTATTAACAAAAAGAAACAGTAGCTTCTTCACATCACAGGAACCATGATTGTCGCCGCCCTCAATAAACACAGTGGGGTGATACCTCAGTCTAGTAGCAGGGCCATAAAACTTGGCTTCCTAAAAATCGCTACTGTCGCTATCATGACTGGCCAGAACACATCAGCAGGGCCACTGATTGGCTGCCTGACTTAACCAATTTGGGAATGCCTCTTCGACAGACTGACACAGGGTTTGTCTTGCTGTGTCTGAAGCACATGAGGAAGGTTGCTTTTACCCGAACTTCGCAACGCAAATTAACGATTTCTAAACAGAATGTCAGGGCTTCCAGTCACTTTTAAAAAAAAGCATACAATAACAATTACAGAATAAAAGTTGCAACACATGAGAAGATTGCTAGAATTCAAGTTTCAGTTCCCGTAACTTGGTGGACTCAGACAGGGCTTGTGAATGTCCTGCAGTGCCTCTCTTGTGCATGCATCCTCCCGTACTTCTAATGATTTTGGGGCTTTTCCCTTATAAAAAGCATAAACCACTTCATAAACTGAATGAAAGATAGCCAGAATCAAGTACCCATTCCCCTAACTTCTTAATAGGTCCATGGCGTAAGCATGATTCTTGAGCCAGATTTTGTACCTGTACAGCATTAGACCACGGCAATCTTCAACTTGTCATGTCTGCTATGGCAATGCTTTCTGTAGCATCCTTGGTTTTACCTGGGGCCAGACCTTGTAGGAAATGATGTTTCACCTTTTGCCCCCTCAGAAAGGCATGCACATGCATACGCACATGTCAAATTGGCAGCACGTACCATATTGGAAACAGCAAAATTAATGCAAAGCAACACATTCTGTTCTTGAAATTCTCAGTCGGCCTACCACCGCCCACTCAAATTTGCAATCTAACTTTGAATGTTTAAAAAACGTGTGGTTGTTGCATCCAGGTGTATCTGCATATTCACTTTATTTTATGATTTTGGTCCTTGACAGTGGTTATGTGAGCAAAGTAAGCTGAAAACGGCAAAAATTCATAACTTGGCTTCCAGTTCTCCTATCTTCATAGGACTTTCACTGGCAGAAACCGTTTGAAGAGCTTGACCCAGTATGCAAGAACATGCAGATGTGGGTCCTTTAGAAACCATTATTATTACTACTGCGCATGCTTGTAACCAGTGACGCAATGCATGGGGTCCAGCTTTGCCACCAGGGCAGCCAGGTCAATCTGCTGCAATGTGCGGCAACGAGCATAGCATCACAGGGCAAGCGGGGTCGATGTGTGCATTGCGTGGCTCAATAGCTTTGGTCCAAATTAGCTTGTACTGTGAGCTACCGCTGCAACGCAGCGATCGCACCTCTGCTCTCTGCTTGGCAACTGGCCTTTCTCCGTTGCTTGGTAGGTCACTCGATCCTCGGCCATCTCACACGGTTTTGCCATCAGTTTGTTGTGCGTTGTTTTTCTGCAATCATCCTGTTGTTATACGGAAATAACGTGGGCACTGGGTGTCCTGGTGTCAGACCTTTACCCCCAACAAAATGTCTTGAATGAATTCTGCCAAATTTGCCTGGTGATTCATAATCTTCTGGTCTTTTCGCCGTATTCAACCACTCCTGTCGTTTCTGTGTTTCTTTGAAGGAACACCGTGGAAAGCTACCCCTTGCATCCAGGGGTATTTATCCAATTTACCCAGTTTTCTTGTGTCTGGCTTACAGTCAGGAACTTTGCAATTGTAGACTGTCATTGTAGCTTGTAAATATTTCCTTCCTATGTTGGAAAATAACGATCAACTTTGCGATGTCATTTCCCTGTAATTCAACAATGGCGGAATACGGTGCTATATTGAAATGACCTAACCTGCCGCAAAGTGCACCGCGAAATGACCCTGGCGCTTTAGCGGCTACTGACAGTACTAGCTAATTTGGACCTTAGGTATTGAAGAAAAAACGCTTATCGCTGTGCATTAATTACATTTTAATTATGCCATAAGGAGAATTTGCAAGTTAGTGTTCCTTCTCGTTAATACCTCCATGTTCATGGGTACCTTTGCCTCAGGTACTCTCCCAGGGTAGGCTGCCAGGAAAGTTAATTTTTACCCCGCCTCCATCACACTTAGCTGTAGGGTATTGTCAATGACATGATATTGTGCATCCCTGTCCATCCACAGGTGATGTCAAAGCAATTAATTACATCATACTATGAACATATCCACCAAGGATACCCATCCTAGGGCCATTTTGTAGGGTGGGTCTGACCCCCATTTCTCCTGCCAAGGCCTGGCAATGGGGTGCCACACTGACCAACACTTCTAAGAGTGCCTGTTGATCCAGTCTAATCATCATTACAAATTCATTGAGACAAGACCTGGGTCAACTGATTATGATTGCTGTCTGTCTTCTCTTCTCTGTGTAATTTCTGTCAATCTTGAAAAAAAATTGTTCTTCATGTTCATTTTGTGATTAAGCTATATAAAATCAACATGTTAATCATCAAAATTAGCCAATTTAAACTTGTATCCATGGATATCTCTTGTCTTGAGACCTGAGCACAGAGTGGGTGGAAGCAGGTGTTTTGGAAATTGTATTTGTGTCTTTTTGCCCAGAACCACATCCTAGTAGTCATTACCCTATTCCGCAGTCCTAACTCTTTACTCTCCATAAGCTTACCTGTCCCTGTGTAACCTATATACATATGGAATTACTATTGTCCATATTGCACACGTTCCTGTGTAAAATTTTGACATAGGCTATATCAGCCCAAATAAATTAAAGGGTCTTCAGCGGGTAACTACTCAACATGTTTCAGAGCCTTTTACCCATACATGTCTCTCTGAGTAGTGGCTCCTTGTGTAGGCTACTAGATATTCAGCAAAGACAACCCACATAATGAAGAATAAATATGAACGTGGCAAATGGTGAATTAGCTAAATACGCGAAGTTTTGCTTATAAATGCAGAGCTTCATTATGAAAGAAGAATACATGTCAAGCAAATCACAATTACTAAATTTGTATAGTACAGGTTCAGATAAGAACAATTTGACTTACCCCTGAACCAATATATGTACCCATTCTAGCTGAACAGCTTATCATAGTTAAACCACCCGCCAGTGTCTAACTGAAGTGGAAACAAGCTGGGACATTATATTCAGTCCCAGTGATAGTAAAATAAACAGTTGCAGCTAGACCACCTGTATAAACCAAGGAAAATCCTAACAAGGACTGCAACAATGTACACCCTGCACCAGAAATGTAAAACAAACTCCATGATGACACCTACCCCTCAAACAATGAAGCTCTATTTAACTGCCAACCCTGAGTCAATGTATCAGCGTAAAGTGTCAGGTTTGTGACATTTGAGAAAATTAATATAGTGAGACAAAGTGACAGTAAAGCAGGGAAATTTTTACTCAGGGACTTGATTGCAGGCTTCTGTGCTTATAAATTGACTGTTTGATCTTTTCAAATGGGGGTAAAAATGCAGGGTTGTCTGTAGTGGAAGCCATCATAATGTGTTTGGATAGAAGTCCAGCTGAATTTGGTATTTCCCGGTTGTGAAGTACTCAATGATAAACTCATTGCCTCATAGTCTCTTGCCTCGGCAAGAGATCTCCCGTTTTTTCTTACGCTTTTTTTACACAGTCTCCCACTCTCCCGCTTTTCGGCTCAGCTGACTTGTTAGTCAGCTGAGCTTATAGGATGGTCCTCCGTCCGTCCATAATTCACATTTTGACTTTTTCTGCAAAATCGTCAGTCAGATTTACTTCAAATTTGGTAGCAATGCACCTTGGGTGGGTATCTACCAAATTTGTTTAAATGGTCATGCTGCAATGATTTTGTGAATTTTTATTTTCTCTTTTCAAGCAAATCTTTAAAAATCTACCTCTCCAAAATCGCTCACCCAATTGCTTTGATATGACACAGGAACACTCCTAGGGACTCCTAGCAGTCTTACTTTGCTTTATATACTAGGTGGTGCTCCAATTGTTTTCAACTTTTTTACATTATTTTTTTTGTGTGTGTGTTATTGCTATTTTCGACTTCTTCTCCAGAACCGTCACTCAGATTAAGCTGAAACTTGGTAGATATATTCCTTGTGAAAGGGTCAAACAAAGATTCATATTAGGTGCTTATTCACATTTTCCACTTCTCTGAAACTGTCAACCAGATTGACTTTAAACTTGGTGGTAATGTACCTTGGGTGGGTCTCAACCAAGTTTGTTCAAATGGTCATGCTCCAGTGATTTTTAATGGATTAGTTTGTTCTTTTTTTTTGGCAAATCTTGAAAAATCTTCTCCAAAACCGCTCACCCAATTGCATTGATATTAGACAGGAACACTTGTAGGGACTCATAGTTTTTAGTTGGTTCACCGGTTGGTGCTGCAATTTTTTTCTATTTTTTTCATGATTTTTTGTGTGTCATTTGACTTCTTCTCTAGAAGAGTCACTCAGATTAAGCGTAAACTTCGTGGATATGTTCCTTGTGAAAGGGTCAAACAAAGGGGTTTACTATGTAGCACTGCTGTGGATTCCTGATTTCTAATGATTTTTTCAATTCGGGTACTTTAATATGGGGAAATACATCTTTTCTGTTGATTACTATGCAAGTCAATGGTTATTCTAATGGTAATTCACATTTTGGACTTCTCTGAAGAAACTGTCAGTCAGATTGACTTGAAACATGGTGGCAATGTACCTTGGGTGGGTCTCTACCAAGTTTGTTGAATGGCCATGCTCCAGTAAGTTTTTGATTTTTTATAATTCATTTTTGTTTTGTTTTGAAAATCTTTAAAAAAGTTTAAATGGGAAAGTTAAACAAGAGAATTTCTTGTAATGGTCATGACTTAATAATATATTTCACCAGATTTTTGTCAAACTTGGTCAGGGATGTACCTTTGATAAGTGTCTACTTATTTTGTGCAAGTGGTGTCATGCTGCAGTAATTTTTGGACCTTGACCTCATTCCCAAGGTCACTGGACAAGTGTCATGAAATTTAGTGTTGATTTGTTTGAGTTAGGATCTTGATGTTGCACATGTTAATGTTTCTCTATGAAGATCATGCTTAGACAGTATATGAGTGACCTTTGACGTCATTTGTGGGATACTAGTGAAAAATACATGAATTTTACTCTTCACTATGACTTGAGAACTACTTGAACTGGGACTTTGATATAGCATATCTTAGTGTTCTTGCAAAAAGTTCAGACAATACTCAGAACATGAGTGACCTTGATCTTATCCTAACTTCACAGGGTCACAAGTGTAATGGATCTCTAGGTCAGCTGAGCATGGACTGTTCACACAACCCTCTTGTTTGTTTGAATGTCTCCTGCTTTATGTTAAACTTAAAAAAGTAGCATTTTTCCATCGGTGACTGTAAAGTTGTACTGTTTTGCTGTGTTGTTGTACTATATATACGCGCAGAATATGTCTTATAATGGTCCCTAAAATGGTTCAAAATACAAGCAATGAAGGTGCAAATTTCACATTTTTCCTGGAGGAGAATGCCCTCACACCCTCTAGCTAAGCTTTGCACCTTCAGCGCTCGCTCTCCTGCTTTTCAGTACCTGCAGGAGGGAGATCTGCCACCTTTAACACAGGCTAGCTTGGAGGCCCTGTAAGCGTTGTCTTCCCACTTTATTTAAGAGGGCCTGTACACTGCATATTTCAGATTTGCTGTCAAGGGTTCTCCTGACTTGGCGCATGTTTGCTGGTATTGTTTTTTTTTTTTTTTTTTTTTAAATGGACACCCTTACTTATGCTGTTTTTATGAGTTACATGTATGTCAGAAACCATTCACTGCAAATCCGGTCCGAACAAACTTTTCTGTTCTATCCTTTTTCCTGTTATCCACTCACACATTGTCAGAATGTCCATTTCTCACACCTTACTTTGGCGTGGAGACTGAAATTTTACTTAATAAATAAGGGCAACACAATTTCTTAATATGACCCACTTTCCAGAGACCTTGATCTACTTATTGCAAGCTAAGACAAGTTGCTTTTTTGAGTTTTATTTTTTGGATTCATGATGTCTTTTCCCTGTTACCCAAAAGCATGGGGGGAAGTGACTTTGCTGAGAGCTCTTTAATTGCTTCCCGCCTCATTGGTTATTGTTGACCCTCACCGTTGCCAAAGTCATTATCAGCAGGTGGGCGGGATGCACTGATTTCAAGGGCTTATGTTAAGTAGAACAGCTTTTGATTGAGGGATGCATTGTATATGTATGTATATATATATATATATATATATATATATATATATATATATATATATATATATATATATATATATATGTATATATATATGTATATGTATATGTATATGTATATATATATGTATATATATGTGTATATATATGTATATATATGTGTATATATATATATGTGTATATATGTGTATATATATGTGTATATATATGTATATATATATATGTATATATATATGTATATATATATGTATATATATATATGTATATATATATATATATATATATATATATATATATATATATATATATATATATATATATATATATATATATATATACATACATTTATATATTAAGCACCACTGGCTTGGCTGACAGTTAATTGGTTGATCAAGAGGTTAATTACCCCTATCAGATAGGACCGGATAGGCACCACAGGAGGTTTTATATTAACAAACCTTGGTTGTAGAGAAATGTGGTACCTCTTTTGTAACGGAGAATAGTGCCTCATGCTAAAACATGTTATTGTTTATGTTTCAATGGTGGCCGGAAGTACATATTCCTGCTTGATATGACATTTGTTTCAAATGATTTTTCTTTGAAAAATAGGAGTTTTCCTTATAAGGAAACTCTTGACGGTTGGTGACCCTGTGGGTCAACCAGTGGTCATCTTAGGCTTAGTAGAATTAGAACAACAGACTCGTTGCTCCAATAGCCCTGAATAGGGACCGTGGAATTGCAAAGGAACTTTTCCTGAAGTGGTTAAACTCTGCAGCCTCTTCAAATTGGCACTTTATGTGTTAATTGAGCAGAATGTAAGAAAGGGAAATGAGCTCAGACAATAAATATTTTTACCTACCTTTTGCCTGCATACAGTTAGGCCCGGCTAAAAGTTAACAGCCAAACGCTTTTTTCGCGTTTTGCTGGTGTTTGGCTTGTGTTTGGAAACGTTTGAAAACATTTGGAATGTGTTTGGAAAGTGTTTGGAATGTGTTTGGAAAGCGTTTGGAAAGCATTTGAGAAAAATCTCAAACACTTTTACAAAACGTTCGAACACTTTCGCAAAGCTACCGAACACTTTCCAAACGCGTTGAACAATTACCCGAACGATTTCAAACACTTTCACAAACGCATTCAAACACTATGCATTTCAAACACTTCCATTTAAATGATGAAGAATCTCCAAACGTATTTTCAACAGGTCCAGCAATATATGATGTACCTACATGTAAGTGTGCACTTATCCAGCATTATAGGTTGTATATACTTATGTAAAACAGGATCCAAATACGTTTACCCAAGTGTCTAATTCAA
>OZ026614.1:108763609-108810609 GCA_964020975.1 Hermodice carunculata | reverse complement strand
CTAAAATTAATTAAAGACTTAATTCTTCATTTAAGATGTCATGAATACTTCATCTTTCAAACACTGTTTCAGAGTAAATCCAAAGGCAATATTATGATCAGATCATGATTCATGATCTGATCATGATATTGCCTGTAAATTTACTCCGAAATAGTTCCTAATTTTCAATTAAAATATATTTAATTACTCCAAAGACCAATGGAGTATCACCTGGCTTACTCCACTGGAGTTAATTCTATCGCTTGGCTTAGTAAGCCAAACAATACTTAAATTGAGCTGCTTCTGTATTTCCATTTGAAATTTTAAAAGTTAGTCTTCACTCACTTTCAGAATAAGTATGATAGCGACTGGGTATACTTGTTACTGAAAGAGCTGTAACTTTATAATAAATGAAGTGTTAAACCTGTTAATGTAGACATATTATTTGTTTTCTTTTACCTATACTTATTTTCTTCCTTAATTAGGTATGACCATGTCATAATATTGTTGATTACCAGTAACAATATAAATATTAGCAGGTAAAGGTGACAAATACATATTTCCAGTAATTTTTTGTCACTGACTCATTTTTTCTTTTTTTTTGTCTTCATTTCATGTTAATTTGAATCAGATATAAAGGGGAATTTGATTTGTGGAGCCCAGATAAGTGAAGTTTGCATCCCTGAAAATCCAAATAGTCTGTATGAAAATGCAGTGACAAATGTCTGGAAAACGCATATGAGAGCATCTATTTTTGATAATTTTCTGGGGGAGGCCCCCAGGCCCCCCCCCGAAAAAAAAGTTTCATGCCGTCGGCACTCGCATTCGGGCTTCACCCTCAAGTCACTGACACCCCCCACCCCCCCACCCCAACCCCGGAAAAATTCTGAATCCGCCCTTGAAGCCAGTATATCTGAGGCTTTAACACTTTCTAGTCTAAGTCAACAGCTTTCCTCGGCCCGGCTCTGGGCGCCAGCGCCCAGAGCGCATTGATAAAAGCTGTTGACTAGTCGCTAGTGGCAGATATGACATGTTGGTATTCGTTGGAAATGTCTTTTGATGAGGAATTCAAATATGAAATCTATTGATAGTATATCATCTGTGCGAGTCCGCATATATGGGGACTCGGACTGCAAAGTATTAATTTTATGTTCCACCAAACAATCAAATAACTTATGGGCTGCTCATACTGAAATTCAGATCGAATTGACTGAAATTGCGACATTTTAAAAACAACACAAACTGGTTATGGAGCAACATTTTTAGGTGATACTATGTGTGGTATGTTCCAAAATATCACTTGCCGACCCATTTAATCACATGCATTGTAAGTGATACATATACAAACTGTTAAGATAGAACTGATTTTTTTGAAAAAGCATAATTTCAACTTTATTTTGAAATATACATAATAGAGCTTTTTGGCTTATCCATAAATGAAGGCATGCACATGTTGTTGGGATTTTTAGGTGCTTATAAGCTTTTTAGACACTTGTTAAAAATATTCCTGTCATTACAATTAGATTACCAAGTGTACATGAACATGTATCACATACGTTTGGCGCAAAGTGTAAAGTGTTTGAAAGCGTTTGCAAAAGTGTTTGAAAACGTTCGGCTTTCACCAAACGCGTTCGGCAAAGTGTTTGAAAGCGTTTGGCAAAGTGTTTGTAAAGCGTTTGGAAAGTGTTTGGAAAGTGTTTGCATCGCGTTTGCAAAACGTTTGACTTTCACTGAAAGTGTTTGGATAACGTTGGTGCGTTTGGCGTTTGTTAACTTGAACGCGAGCGTAACTGTACATGAGTGGGGGGGGGGGGAGGAAAGGAGGAAGGAAAGAATGGGGGATAGAAGGAAAAAACAGCCTGGCTGTATTGGGTTTGGTATTTCACTATTATGGCTTTGTGGATCAGTTGCAGGTTGGTACAAGCATAAGTGCATTTGTTGATAACCAACTGAAAAATGCATGTTAAAACATCAGTGGTTATAAGTAACATACATTTCTTAAAAGTCACTTGAAACACTCTGTCAACAGAAAGCTCTGTGAGTGGTGTGAAGGCCTGGCAAGGGTAAGGAAGACAGATTTCCCTGATGTTAAGCCCAACTTGTAGACCTAGGCCTACATGTTAGTAAGCCTATGGTGATTCTAGGTCTGAAAAAGAATGAATGAGCGAACAAACAAAAGAAAGAAAAGAAGGAAGGAGGGAGGGAAGGAAAGAAGCAAGGAAGGAAAGAAAGAAGGAACGTTAACCAGGGAGGAATATTGGTTAATATACATTGAAGTCCATAAGTTCAGTTTAAAGAGAAATTCCAGTAACTGTTCCATGTTGTTACTATTTAAACCAATACCTATAGGTTTGTGCATTAATAAAAAAAAAATATCAAACATATTTGCTTGCTGTCGAGAGCACATACATTGTATATAATGAGGTTAGGAACCCTAGTATTTTTGTATCTTTTTGTTTTATTTATATATTTATTTAATTTATTTAGCATTGAAATTATATTTTCCCAGGTCCACCTGTTTGTGTGCATCTTTGTCTTTAGCCAAAAAATGTATCAATCCCTCACGCTGTAGCAATTACTGGTTCCATCTGTCCATCCTGAAAAGTTGACAAGGATTATTAAAGATTTGGGATCATATTTTGTTTTTCTTTTTCTTCTCTTGTAAACTAAGAGTAGAATGATGATCAAACATTGTTTAAGTTCAGGAAATGTATTGCATTGTGGAGACAACCTCAAACCCCTCAGTGCGAAAGTGGACTATGCCTTTTGTTGCATTGACCCAGTTTGACCGGTCCATGTACTGCAGGTGTTCTCCCCTTCTCCACACCCAAAAATTTACAGTACGTCTGTGTGTACATCTACAATGTACATTTGTAGGTCTACATTTTACTGTTCAATAATGATGGTACTACCCACAATATTATCATGAATTTGTGGCTGCATTGTCATAAATTTTAAAATTGCAATAGGCCTACTTTACATCTTGAAGTTAAGTGAACCAGGCAGTGGCTCCTGTGGTGACATTGATTTGTTTATGGTCTGCCCGAAAATATGCAAAGTAGCCTAGTTCATACTGAATGATAGGTGCTGAGGGTGTAGTTTTACAGTGCAGTCATAATACATGCGTAAATTTGTTTTGCTGGTGCATAGGCAAATTAAATATGGTACACTGGTAGACTACTAATTATTGTGAAGCATGATACAAATGTGCCAACATCAAAATGCGCATAACCTATACTCAACCAGAAAGCACCTGCATGCCAGCAACACCTGCACAAATGGTTAAAAGAGATCTGAGCAGTACTGTGTGTGTGTGTGTGTGTATATATATATATATATATATATATATATATATATATATATATATATATATATATATATATATATTGTGGTACACCGGCAGTAAAAAGTAGGGACACCAAGCTGTTCTTTTCACCCTCTTTATTGGACGACATTGTGACGTTACATTCCATAAAGAAGAAACGGTGGCGGGAACAAAGCTCTATGTCGCTTTAAACTGCTGGAATGTCATAGCGGCTACTGTAGCAGGGACCAGATAGCGCTCTCCAGAATACATGCTGTTAAAATGCTCGCCGAATTATAAAGCCACGATGCCGTGTGGCAAAAAGAACATATTCTTGACTGACCAGCAGAAGCACGTCCATCGGCAGGAATGGTCAGTGAGGCGAGTGCACTAAGATCGGGAGACACGTGCATAAAAAAGAAAGGGGTGAGGTGACTAGGTGCACACGGCCGATGGGGTAACTTTATTATGATTGGTCAACTCTGGAAATGTTTACCTGGCAACCTGGCACGGCAAATAGAACAATAAAACAATGAACTACGCAGGTAAAAAAAAAAATACATGTGGCGAACACGTGAAACATGTGGATCGGGCAAGGTCACTTAATGATGAAACCAGACCTGCAGCATTTTAATTTATGCAAAAAATAAAGTAGATGCACAAACTTTAATCTTGAGCTACAAATAACAAAAACAAAAAATCATATTTTACGCAAAAAATATGACATTCCCCCCCCCCCCCCCCCGCTGGAGTCACCCATCCAGGATCCCAAGCGATGTTTAACTTAATTTTTATAAATACACATTATTCTGATTATCCGTGCATCACATATAAACATATAGATATTTACAATGAGCAAAATGGACAAAATTATGCAGTTTAGCGACATCCTATCCAGCGCATATATGTTTTGGTGGAAACTTTGCTTTTTTCCGCCCAAAGCGAGATGATTGATGCATACCTGTAACTGTAACTGTAACAAGGCATCTAAGACCCTCTTAGAATTTACCTTATATGTATAAACTGAGCAAAAGCCATACTCCCCACACTGTGAAGCACATGAAAGATGACGTAAATTTGAAGCATCACTGATGCAATCATTAATATATACATGTATATGATACCGCACATTAACAAAATGCCTCTTTTTGCCGACTGTAGATTCATGACAGCATGACACAACCCCGGTGCACACTGTAAATGAATAGGCACCTAAGACCCTCTTAGGATTTACCTAAGTGACTTGTATCCCTATTTAAGTAAAACTGAGCTACTCACTTCTAATGAATTATGAGTTGACAAGTGCTCCCAGCAATGCCTAGCTCAAGCTTACAAAGTCACAACTACACTAAATGACCATTTAATAACTTAATGACCAGGCCAAGATTATGGCGTCGACTTGGTAATTGTAACGAAAAAAAATGTACCATAACTACACGACTCATGGGAAATACATATTTATGTTACAGTTTCAGTTGCACAATCTACTTTAAATCTTACAAGATGGATAATGAGCCTGCATAATAAATTGACTTTCTTCACAGTTTCTGTTTCACAGTCAAGCTCTAGCCTGACAAGTTGGGTGATGGGTCTCAGTAAATCTGTGACTAGTCTTAACCAACACCTTTCGTACTTTCCCATCGCTCCCTGGATAAACCTCTTAAACAAGTGCTAATGGCCACAAATTGCAGGGAAGGCCAGATTCGACAATCAAAACTAACTCCCCCACTTTAATATTGTTTGACTCCTCTGTCCACTTAGACCTTTTCTGAAGTTGAGGAAGATATTCACGTATCCACCTGCACCAAAATTCTCTGGCCAGGTGTTGGACATATTTTCAGCGACTACGATAAGCGTCTGATGCTGAACCTACATTTGGAGGGAGATGTGCATTATGTTGTAGTAGAAGTAGACTGTTTGGTGTGAGCCGTGTTAAATCATTGGGATCGTCACTTAATTTTGTCAATGGGCGACCATTGATAATGGACTCTACTTCACAAAAGATAGTAGTTAAGACTTCGTCTGTAAGATGAGTTGCCTTGGATAGAACGGCATGAAATATTCTTTTAATTGTGCCTACCATCTGCTCCCAAACGCCTCCCATGTGTGGCGCAAGGGGTGGATTGAATGACCACTTGATAAGGCGTGAAGCAGCATATGATTGCAGTGTATTTTTAGAATGATGCAAAAATGCTCTCCTAAGTTCTTCCTCTCCCTTAACGAAATTACCTCCGTTGTCAGAAAATGCCTTAACAGGCAAAGCTCTACGGGCAATAAACCGACGGAAGGCGTTAATGAAAGACTGAGCATCAAGCGAATGAAGCATTTCAATGTGCACTGCTCGGGAGGTCAAACACGTGAAGATACACCCGTATCTTTTCTTTTGTGATCTATACAACTTACTGTTATATGGCCCAAAAGCATCAATGCCAACATAACTGAAAGCAGGAAGATTTGGCTGTATATACGCTCAAAAGGAAGATTGGCCATGATTTGGCAAGATGGCTTAGCAAACATTTTCTTGCATTAGACACCCCCATGCAAAATACAACGAATCAGACTTCGGGCTCTAACGATCCAGTACTTTGCTCTAATTAGACTAAGGGTCCACTTGCATCCTACATTACCACATGCATGATAGTTCCTTACTAGAGCAGTTGTTACAGCATGATCACGAGGAAGTAAAATAGGGTGTTCCCCAGTCCTACCACCTACTCTAAGCAAACAGTCATTGTCAAGAAAGCGGTTCATAGATTGTAAAGAACTAGACTTCCGCTTTAACACTTAATGATGAGGTAAATACCACACACGTGTAGCATCTTGCAAAGAGTCTGCTGGGACTTGTTCTGCATAATTTTCATCCAACAATTTTGTTATTTCCTGGTCGTACCTATCATGCAAACCCTCTCGATGTAGATGTTTTACAATATTATCAAGACGTTTCTTAGCAAGAACAAAGTTATTGGGGAGCTCTTCGTTACGATCTCTCCAGGGAATCGGTAATTCATAGTGTGCTCCGACTCTTTTACAAGTCTCATCCCAGAATTGTACAACCTTCATGTCCAATACTGACATTTTTGGTCCATCCATGCTCTCATTTTCCAATTCCCATAATCGATTAATATCCGAAATTGGAGGGAAATTAGAATTTTGGTCCTTGGACGTGGTGGCAAGAGTGGTGGATAAAAAGTTGCAAATAACTATGTTACTTACATTTTGACCCGGGACACAACCACTCAGTCCCCAACCAAATTTATATCGGACAGCATAAGGGTCACCTGTATTACCCTTGCGAGTTTCTAAAGGAAAAAGGGCGTCGGCAAAATCTTGACCTATAAGAAGGTCAACCTCCTGACATTCAATGTTGGCAGATAGGTCTAAATCACATAGGTGAGGATACATACTTTGATCTAAAGAAGCGGATGTGATTGGAATGCTTTCAACGACCTGAACACCAGACATGTGCATAAATTCATCACCTGATGAAATTTTCATGCTTACTTGTTTTGATTTGACGGGTGTAACAGCACTCATGGTCTTCAAAGTATAATGTGACATATTTCCTCTCAAAACTAATGATTTTGAAAGTGACCGTGTGCAGAACGAACTGCTAGAACAGGTATCAAGTACAGCGTTAACCCATACGTTATCATTAACCAAAACTTTGACCGTTGGCATAAAACAATTACCAGAGGACATAGCATGGCTTGTCGACGATTTGTCAACATGTAAAAAGGCTGAATGTTTCTCCTGACACACAAAACAACGATTTCTGCTAGTACAGTCATTAGTGGCGTGATTATCTCGTAAGCAATTACTGCACAGGTTGTGATTCTGCACAAAACAAATACGATCAGGTACGGACAGACATTTGAAATCAGGGCACTGCATCAGAGAATGGGGCTAATTGCACATCTTGCAAAGAGTAATATTGCGGAAAGTTCCGGGATTGGAATTTTCATGAATAGAATTCGAACTGGCAGATGCTGAAGCGCCTTCATTTAAAGGAGTGCCGTCATTAAAACTAGGAGTGGACGCGCACCGACTACCAATATGCCTACGTCGCCTGGACTTTGGACTACGAGATTTTGAACTGGCCTGTGTAGCATGAACAGTTACTTGTTTCTTTTGTTTTACGCGCTCTGCCCTAGCTTCGGCGCCGCAAAGAGGGTCATTCATCTCGTCAGCAACTAGTTTTACAAACTTGACTAAGTCATCAAATTATAGATATGCACCCGAATCATGTTTACTCTTCAACTCCTTTTTGTTCCACCTGTTTTGGACAAAATTTGGTAAACGGGACACAATATCGAAAATAATGACTTGAGCATTGACTTCACTCAGGGAATCAAGATTATGGAGTATATCGTAGGCGTTACGCAAGTCATGACTCATTTGACGGATGTCATGCGCAGATTTGACAGGATTCGGCTTGCGCAAGCTTTTGACTATGTCCTCAGTAACTTGATGCTTTGATCCGTATAAATCTCTAAGAGTATCTAACGCGCGTCTATAACCTTCAGAACCTCCCACAATCTGAACTCCGCGTATGGCTTCATGAGCATCACCTGTTGTATACTGTAAAAGGCGAGCTATCTTACTATCAGGGTCCTTACATAACTTATCTACATTTACTTCAAAACTCTTGATGAAGGAGTGATATTTTAAAGGATCGCCAGAAAATACTTCCAACTCTACCTTGGGCAGACTTAAGAGGTTGAGCAAATCACTATCTGTGTGACATTGACCCTGCATCTTACCAGAGACCTGACCTTGAGATGTCTGTGAGGCGTCGCTTGAGCTAACATTGTATTTAAAAGGTTTGGCCTTACATAAAGCATTCACATAATTGGCCTGGACCTCTTCAAAATACTTATCATGATCTACGTCCTCATCTGTGTCTTTACATATGACCTGTTCATGACATGATGTGAAACTGGTGAAAGACCTTTTTAATTGATCCACTAATTCAGGTATTGAAGCTAAATCATCATCTTCAGCAATAACCTGGCTGAGTTTGTTGCACAATTTCGTGACTTTACCCTTTTCTATCTTGCGTGATTTCTTACAACCTTGCAGAGAACTCATTTTGCACAACTCTGACAAATGGCTCACACATACGAAAAAACACAAGAGGATAGTTCTCAATTTCATGTCAAATAGTGCAGGCAAATTCATATACAGAAACCAAAAGAACAGGTTACACAATCCTTGATGTGATACGTCATGGCTACAAAATGACCGACCTGGACCTGGCAGGAATGGTAGCTGGATGGACCAGATGAGTTATGACGGACGAGTTCCAGTGGCCGTGGTGACATTGTCGATGGAAAGAGACGTTTCTTCTTTATTTAAGTGTGATACACCGGCAGTAAAAAGTAGGGACACCAAGCTGTTCTTTTCACCCTCTTTATTGGACGACATTGTGACGTTACATTCCATAAAGAAGAAACGGTGGCGGGAACAAAGCTCTATGTCGCTTTAAACTGCTGGAATGTCATAGCGGCTACTGTAGCAGGGACCAGATAGCGCTCTCCAGAATACATGCTGTTAAAATGCTTGCCGAATTATAAAGCCACGATGCCGTGTGGCAAAAAGAACATATTCTTGACTGACCAGCAGAAGCACGTCCATCGGCAGGAATGGTCAGTGAGGCGAGTGCACTAAGATCGGGAGACACGTGCATAAAAAAGAAAGGGGTGAGGTGACTAGGTGCACACGGCCGATGGGGTAACTTTATTATGATTGGTCAACTCTGGAAATGTTTACCTGGCAACCTGGCACGGCAAATAGAACAATAAAACAATGAACTACGCAGGTAAAAAAAAAAAATACATGTGGCGAACACGTGAAACATGTGGATCGGGCAAGGTCACTTAATGATGAAACCAGACCTGCAGCATTTTAATTTATGCAAAAAATAAAGTAGATGCACAAACTTTAATCTTGAGCTACAAATAACAAAAACAAAAAATCATATTTTATGCAAAAAATATGACATATATATATATACATGTATATACATATATATATATATACATACATACAGGATCAGGAGTCGCTGATGATTAAAGTGGGCTGGCAACATTTTGTGTACTGGAACCTTGTGTGGTGGTCTCAAACTGGTCCAGGTCATTGACCTTGTAATTCATGCCTGCTGGGGAGACCCGAAGAAGAACAAAGAACCACTTATAAGTGTCCTCTGGGGCTAGGTAGAATCAGCAGCAGCCAGCCTGGTGCAGACCACCCTTGTAGTACAACCCAGGTTCAGCTCTCAACTCTTCTTCTCTAAGGAAACCACATACAGCATGAATTACTGTTACAGACTAGTTACAGATTAAGCTGATAAGGAGAGTCCAGTCCCAGTTGGGGCTTCTGACCTACAGTTGCTGTGACACATACCATGACCTAGTATCAGATATTAGGTCCATGCACGTACAAATGGTGCATGTAGGGTTCAGTCAAATGCTGGCCATAATGTATACCTCACTAGCTTATTAAAGTGTGTGTGTCAACACACACTCTTCAGTTTTTCCTAAAATTCTTTATTTCTTTTTTCTTTCGTCTTTACCAGTGAATTTATCTGACAATTTTCTCTGACACTATTATACATGTACATATATAGAAACTCCAAGCTTGGCCTTATTGTACACTGTACCTCCATACAAGGAATTTGACTTTTTTTATGCAGAGGAATGAAGATGTTTAAAATTATGCAAATTAGGGGCATTTGAAATTTTAAATCTTGAATATATTCAAAAGTATAATAGTTAGAGATGTTGTTCCAACTTCTAGTAGAGGGTTATTGACCATTGCGCATCTAAGGAATTTAAAATAAAAGTTGTAGCAATTTAAATTCTGTTAATTAGCAGCATTTGAAATTTTAAATCTTGAATATCTTCAAAACTATTATAGAAAGAGATGTCATTTCAACTTCTACTAGGGGGTTGTTGACCATTGCACATGTAATGAACCTAAAACAAAAACTCTAGCAATTTAAAGTATTCTGATTAGCAGTTTAAGACATGAATATCTTTAAAACTATTATAGATAGAGATGCAGTGCTGCCACTTTATACTTTTTTTGAAAATATGATACTTTATTTTCATTGTGTTACTTTTTTATATTTTATTTATACTTTTTTCCCTGAAATACTTTTTTATACTTTTTGGGACAAATTTCTGAACTTTTGATTGGAATTCAGTTGGATATTAAGGGTAGTGTTTGAAGCATTCTCACAGCCTTTCTGAGTGTCTAGTTAGCAAGAACAATGAACCGTCTTCCCACTGAGTGACAACCATGGGTCAGTGTTTCTGTTAGGAATTTTTTCAAAGGGTCCCAACCTGAAAGAGAGTCAAATTTTTTGCTCTCCTTTGCAAAATTAACAAAGAAAATATGGGAAGTTGTGACCCTTTGAATTTTGCTTAGAGGGGGTATTTCATGATATGAAAGGGTAATATACCCCCATTTGGGGGTTAATGGAAACCTTGCATGTTTTGCTGTCAGTCATCATGAGGATCTCCACCATGTTACAGAAATACCTGATGCATTGTCAAGGTCCTGGTTCCCATCAGATACAGCAAAAATGCGCTGTAAGTGGTGCAACTCAGCATGGAAGTCTGTTCTTTGTTCATTACAAGCATCTATGGGTGATTTTTAGTTCAGCTGACTTGTCAGTCAGCTGAGCTTATATGGTGGTTAGGCATCCATATTCCGTCTGTCTGTGTCCACAATTCACATATTCAACTTCTTCACCAAAGTCACTGACCACATTTACCTCAAACTTGATTTGAATGTACCTGGGTCCCTACCAAGTTTGTACAAATGGTTATGGTCCATTGAATTTTTGTTTGTTTTTGTTTGGGGGGGGGCACATCTTTAAAAAAAAAAAATCTCCTGCAAAACTACCTGGGCAATTGCTTCGAAATTGCTCAGGGAGACTTCTGGGGACCCATTAGACCTTAATTTGTTCAACAGGTGGCAAAGTGATTTTTCTTCAAATATTTTTTATGTATAAAATGTGTTTTTGCTATTTTTGACTTCTCCAAAACCGTCTCTCAGGTTATGCTGGAACTTTGTGAAAATGTTCCTTTTAGAAGGGCAAAACATTAAAGGTGTTCACAAGGTGGCGATGCTATTGTAAAATTTTTTTTGAAAATTCTTTTTAATTTTCCAATGATTTGTAATTTTTACAGTGATTTGAGGTGTTCAAGAACGAGTATAAAATCTTATGCATTGGGACATTTAGAACTGACCGCCTATGCTTGGGCTATCTGTGTGCATCTTGAGTTTCATCAGACCAAGTCCGCTATTATTTAATAATGATGCGATCTCATGTCAGAGCACAGTGTCATCATTTGCATGTTTAGTGATAGCATTGTCTATCCTAGAATCTGGCACGGTAATCTTGACCAGAAAATAGGACAACTTAAATGATGCAACAATCAAAAGGTACAAGGGGAAGGTCAGCGTTAACATGTCAGAACTTTCGGCCAATGAACATTTCCAAATTATATGCAAATCATGCACATAACAAATGTGTGAAGCATGCAAAGTCTACTTTATACACAATTTGTATAGATTATTAAGTTGTGGTAAGAAAAATATGCCCTGTGAGTTTCGTCACCCAGGCAATATTGTGTCTTGGGAACGAACAGGAATTGTAATTGATACATTATATAGGGAGCGTAGAATTAATAAATTTGTCAAGGTTTCAAAGCGACAATCTTCGTGTGAGAACTTCACACTATGAATCCTTGATTTTTAATGAATTTTTCAATTCCGGTACTTAATTATTGCAATTGGTTAATGCATGCAGTGTATATCTATTTTTAGTGCAGGGCCATTATGGAAACTAGCTTTAGCTAATCATGTATTACCCTGGGTAAATAAAGTTATCTTATCATATATTATCTTGCTATTGATTACCAAGTAAGTGAATGGGGATTGCAATGGTAATTCACATTTTGGACTTTTTCTCCAAAACCACTCATCAGATTCACTTCAAACTCGATGGAGATGTACCCTGGGTGGGTCTCTGCTAAGTTCATTCAATGGTTGCACTCCAGTGATTTTTTGATTTTTTGGTTAATTTTTGGCCTCCAAAACCACTTGGCCAATTGATTGAAAATTGCATAGGAACACTTCAAAATTCCATAGCAGGGCATGACAGCCAGAGTTAAACAGTACATGGGTGACCTTGACTTCATTGTCAAGGTGACAGGGTCACTTAAGTTCATTTACCTCTTTAGATGATAACTTGAGAAATATTTGTTCTACTTTCATGTTTTACAGGGTCATTGGATACCCTCTTTGAGGGCCACACTCAGACAGTACATGAGTGACCCAAGGTCACTGGACAACTGATATGAAATTTGCTGTTCACTTGATAACTTATTTTAAGATTTATTTTGAGTAAGCTAGGACCTTGATGTTGCACATTTTAATGTTTCTTTATGAAGGTCACACTCAGACAGTACATGAGTAACCTTCATCTCATTTCTGAGGTCACAGTGCAACATACATTTGTTTTACTCTTCAGTGCTGTAACTTGAGAAGTACTTGAACTGGGCTTTGATGTTGCACATGTTAGTGTTCTTCCATATAAGTCAGACTCACTCAGTACATGGGTGACCTTGATTCTATCCCAAGTTCACAGAGCCACAAATGTGATGAATCTCTGGGTCAGCTGAGCATGGGCTGTTCACACAGCTCTCTTGTTACAGTATAATTTTGCTGCAATACCCGTGAGTTGCTTCAGATTTATACTTTTTTACACTTTTTTTTTCTGAAAATTTCTACTTTTTTAAAGTTAAATTGGATACTTTTTTTTGTAATTTGGCAGTGGCAGCACTAGAGATGTCATTTCAACTTGTACTAGGGGGTTGTTGACCATTGTACATGTAATGAATCTAAAACAAAAGCTGTAGCAATTTAAAGTATGCTAATTAGCAGCATTTGAAATTTTAAAACTTGAATATCTTCAAAACTATTACAGATAGAGATGTCATTTCAATTTGTATTAGGGGGCTATTGACCATTGTACATGTAATGAATCTAAAACAGAAGTTGTGCAATTTAAATTATGCTAATTAGCAGTATGTGAAATTTTTAATCTTGAATATCTTCAACACTATTATACACAGAGATATCATTCCAACTTCTACTAGGTGGATACCATTCCAACTTCTACTCCTGTGTTATGAATTAGTTGTATGTTGCCATACCAATATGCTTTGAACACACATACACACACACACACACACACACACACATACACACACACACACACACACACACACACACACACACACAAATTTGCTGTGGAGCAAATAATCTTTTCTAGTCCTTTTATCAGTGCAAATGAATGTCCCACAAAGACTTGAATATTGCATATAAAATACACAGTTCTTCAAGTTCAAGGAAATGAGCCCTGCATGCAAAAAGACCACAACTCTCAAAGATACCCTTGCATGATAAAATTGTATCAATACTAAAGATATAAGGGTTTAACTCTCTAGATGAATAATATATGTTTAGTCAACAGACCTCGAAATAAAGAACAGAGCTAAAGACCTGAGTTCAGTTCTTCAAAATTTAAAGTTCAAAATGGTAAGTTAAACCTATTGGTAACTGGTTATAACTTTTTTCTTAAAGGAAAAGTTTTTGTGGTGAACTAAACACAGTTCTCCAGAAAATGAAATGTGGTGACTTCCAGGCAACCTGAACAATGGGTTACCACTTATCTCAAGCCCTGCTCAACCCCAGTTCTCGATGTCACGAAGGAATAGATGGGCAGGACCTTACCTCTTCTTTTGGCCAAAAAAAGTGGATCATTGGATTGAGCTTTTGGTAGGATTGATGCACCTTGTTTCAAATTTGAAATCCATCTACTCATGAAATTAGGAAAACGACAAGTGTTCCCATCAGATATAGTGAAGGTAAAGGTAAAGTAATAATTTTATTGACAGATGTAAAATTCCATGTTGACCGACATGTATATTTTATTTCTGTAACACAAGTTTCTGCCTGCTCGTAGACATGTGTATCAGGCTGAGTGACCAAAAATGAAAATAGCAGTTACTGTATGTCTTGTGTTGTGGATACAGACATCAACTTCAAATCTATAACTAGAAACTAGCAAGCTCTGGCAGGAAATATCACCCCTGTAGTGTCAGCTGTTCATGTTATACAATGCTGATGGTGGGATGGGATGGGTGGAAGACTCGAGATTAGAGTGTCCATGGAGTACACATGATGCGGTTACAGCAAAATGGTTGGATATTATAGGCAGGGGACTTTTGACTTCTATATGTAAGTGCATTTAGTGGAAGGAGTCTCATGTAGGAACCTTGATGTTCGCCATTAATATCTACATGTAAGAGCCTGTTGCCCTACAACGAGGAGTGGTGGAACACTTCCCATAGTAGGTGTATTTTTAAGCAACTGGGGCAATTAAATAGGAGATCGTTTTTTATAGCCGTTTTGCGATACTCATTTGTAGAGTCACATGAATGCTTGTAGATCATTCAACAGGGAATCTCAGCTAAAATAAGACTCATTTATAGAGTCACAGGTACACATTTTAGTTTAAGCAGTGTACTTGTATATGTATCGTTCAGCTGAGGTTTAAATTGGGCTCTTGGAAAAACAACTGGTGCGTTCTATTCCCGCCTATCAGTAACAGCTAGAAGATAAGCTGGCAACACACAGTTTAACACTGGCATGTGCCACCCTGTTATGTAGTTTTTTTCCCCCCACTCTTTCTCCCCCCCCCCCCCCCCCCCCCCCGATGCAGCTCTGTGTGCGTGTACACTTGCCATTTTGTGTCTTTAAACTGTGCATGAAGGTTTCAGCATGCTTGAAATGACAATAAGTTCACATACATGCATTGGATTCTAGTTTGATTTTTGTAAGGTACAGTCAGAAAGACTTGTCCAACAAAGCATGAAGTCATGTGTTTCAACTGGAGGAGCATTGCTTCACATATCAGGGTTGGAGTCATCCCTGGGCTTTGGATGAAGTGTGCTGTATCGTGCCATAAAAACACATGTAAGTGTACTGGTACGCTGCTAGAAGTTCAAAATGTAAATTGCTGACTTGATGCTGTTATCGTCATGTGATTGAAACACGGAAAAATGGCCAATCAATCACAAAACTAACATTTTAGTGCCACATAAACTGCAAGATCATAGTTCTCATTGGTGTTCAATGTAAAAATAAATCCATGGTAATTCATGAAAGTAGATAAGTTATCGATGATACATTTACATTGCAAAAATTAACAAATTCCTATAGATCCATATTGAATTGCCTATGTGTATATCTAATATTAAATTTTACATGTAAAAAAGTCAGTTAAGTCCACAACATGGTTGTTAAAAGTACCAGGAGAACAATTGATGGATGTGATTGACAAAAGTTGTATACAATGTAATACCAAAAGATAACAAAAAATAAAAAAAGTCAGTTGGAAATGGACGCAACTAAAATCTGCTGGCAAACGATTTAAAATAACTCAAGTGGGATGCAGCTATAGTGTACACAAATATCAGGTCCCTGATATTATATGTGAGTGTGCTAGTTTTTATGCCCCCTTTTGAAGAAGGCGCGGCATAAAAGCGTTGCTCATGTCGGTCAGTTAGTTGGTAGAGAGACTTTGATTTCCACACCATAACTCAAGAAGTTTTGAGATAGGACTTTGATAGTGCCCAGGTATGTACTCCAGATAAGGACTTGGTGCAGTATGAAGGTGGTTGACCTTGACTGTATTTCCAAGGTCATGGAGGTTCTGCATTAAGTTTTGGTTTCCACATGATAACTAGAAAATTTTCTATGATAGGACCAGTATATTATATAGGTCTAGGTCAAGTTCAAAGATGGGGACCATGACCTAAATTCAAGGTCACAGGGTTACTTTACTGTGCTTGGTTTCTGCATTGTAACTCCAAATTTAAGTGATGACTTGAATATTGCACATGGTATTATAGTCCTCAATTAGGGCTTAATTACATATAGCTTAGAAGATGGATGACCTTAGGATTATGATGGTTTTATGCACTAATGTTTAATGGAAGACATGCTGTCAGAAACCTATCAATTTTTGGTCTAAAAACATGTTAGCATTGGCAAGCATTTTTCTTCAAGCAAGAAATATTTCATTTTTTGAGTGGGTGGGATGAGGAGTATCATTGATACAAAATATGGCAAAAAGTTGTATAATTCTTTGCAGCTACAAGATTAGTGAAATGGTTTAATATCAGGATTACAGTTACTGGATAATACACTTGGTGGATGAAGCATATATTACATTCAAACACCAAAAGCAAAAATGGAATTAATATTAAAGCCCAGCTTAGTTGGACAACATGACACTATACTCTGCCCTAGTCAAAAAAGGTTTCCTTTTGGATAACTTATGGATTCCTATTAAAAGGATTCCTTTTGGAATCCAATTCCTTTTGGATTCCATTTGCCCTGTATTTACTCCATGACCAATTAGGATTCCTTTTGGCTGCAAAATGCATTGCATAGCAGCAAAATATTTGTTAGAATGGAATCCCCTGAAAAGGATTCCTATATCATGAAAAAAAATCCAAAAATAATGTTTCTGAATGCTAATACATTATAGAATTCCCATATCATTAAAGGGGAACAGCAGTGAAAGTTTTTACTTTTTTTAGTCATTAATGGTCATTTTAGGTGTTCATGTGACAAATTTTTAACATTTTTTCTCAAACAGGTATTTAGTTAGAGCTATTTTATATTTCCAGTAGGTGTTCTGATGTGTGATGTCACCTGGGCTACCCTCCATAAATAATACACAAACCTTGAGGGGCACTAAGCTGAGATACACAACATTAGCAGGCATATCATAATGACTTGTGTACTCTGTTAATCACCCCCTTTGATCTTATCAGTGTGGTATATTAGTTGACACCTGCTTCAGTAGTTGATTACACAACCTCAGGAGCTGTTAGCTTGTGTATATTGATTTCTGCATTTTTCTTTCCTTATTAATCCTCATTAAATGAGTAAATATCTCAGTTTAGTAAATTTGATTATATCTATACACACTGCTTCATCCATAGTAAAAGTGGAATATGTGTACTTGGTCAGGTTTCCATGTTTTTGTCAGAGTTTCACTCAGCTGTCATTGCATTAGCTGGAGCAGTTAGTCCAGATGACATCACAACCCCTCATTTACATATCTAAGAAAACTTGATATCTGCTTATCCAGTAGGGAATAAAGTTTGCATTTTCTGATATTGGTTCACATTTATTATATGAAACGACACAAAAATTGTAAATTATCACCGCAGTACCCCTTTAATAAGAATCCGAAATAATGTTAAGGAATCTTAGTGACTGGGTAAAGGAATCCAAAAGTAATGTTAAGCAATCCTAGGTTCTCTTGCAAGGATTTCCATATCATTTAAGAATTCAAAATTAATGTAAGGTCACACTGGTAAACAAGAGGGCCAGACCAAAATAATGTACAGGATTATATGCATGCATGTAAAAATATAATACACAGTCTTTGAACATTTGCATGGACTGTCCAGATCTTGTGTTCTTAAAACCAAGGAGTGTAGCCTCCTTGCTAAAACCAACTCCTGTAACTGCAATATCAAACAAACGCCTACGGAGGCCTTTCTATATGTTTTTATGACACCATATTCATACAGGTAGCATGAATATATGGTTGAATTGAAGTAGCAAAAACACTTACACTAGTCCAAGCATTTAAGACATATAAAATGAATACAGTGTGCAATTCAGCCTTCTAATCACAAGTTCTTGCTGTATTTTTTATCTCTTAATGTTTTCTGTACAGTCATTTTGTTTAAACTGATGTAATTTAGCTTAAGACTCCACAGTTGTGTAAACTTGAAGAGCCAGATCAGCAGGCACGTGTCTCCACAATTCAGCGTGGCAGTTTTGGCCATGTAACTGCCAAAACCCAAACAACCACATTTCATGTGATAGCTAGGCTATTACAGGAATCGGAAAAGAATGCAAAGGAATCTGAAGTAAGGCAAGTCACCCCCAAAGGATTCCAAGAAGAATACAAAAGAATCGAAAGTAATGTTATTGTACCATATCTCTCTTCTCATAAAGGAATCCCTTTTTTCCAAAAAATCCAAATGGATCCAAAAAGAGTCCTAAAAGAATCCCAGTTTGCCTTAGAACTGCAGAAGTAATCAAAATTAAAGGAGCTCATTTTCTTGGATTAGGGTTATTAGACTGCAGTGAGTATTTCAACCGACAGGCCTGTCAGATTATCAGCAATTACATGTACCTTCATTCAACATGCTGATACCATCATGCATTCTTTTCGTGATGGTATCAGCATGTTGAAAGATTGTATGAGTCTTATCACAATGAAGTTCTTCAAAGCAAGCCAAGGTGTAGATGACATCTTTACTCTATATCCTTGTGTTTCATATGCTCATTACTTTGATAAAGAGAGTCATATCACCACCTGGAGGTATTGTGGTTGCTGCGACACATCTAATGTAGAAACAAAATGCAATTTTCTGTCAGACCATGGACATTATGTGCCGCATTAGTTTTACTTGTTTTGACCAATAATATGGTGGTCCCACAGCAGATGAAGTCCTGCATATATAAGCTACACAGTTATTGTTTCAAGTTTTGAAAGGGATGCCATCAGCATGTGATAATCAGTACTGGAACAATATGTAAATATTTAAATGACCTGTATTAGTTGTGGAATAAACAGTCACAAATTTAAGGGCCTAGTACACTTTGTGACTTTTATGTAGAAATATGTAAGTATTTCATTCGCTTTTCGTGCAAAACTATCAAAAGCATATATTTTCTGAAAGAAAATATCTGTCTAAATTTAAATTCACTGTTGAATTTCAATTTAATTCTCTTAAAATTTGTAAAATTTACATAAAATAGAAAATAACATGTTCAAAAATTAACATACAAGTTGGCTTGTAATATCAAATTAAAGCTAGCAATTGTGTCAAAAAAAATGTATCAGATTTTTTAAAAAAGTGGTGAGGCAATTTTTTAAAGATCATTGAAATTTTGTTGAAATTTTAAAAATGTTGAATAAAATTTGAAAAGCTTTAAAATTTGAACGAACCCCTTTGTGATACGGTTTTGCAGCCATCAATGTGCTCTGTCTATTTTGATCAATACCAAATGTTTATCTCGAAATGTTTTTGAGCTGTTTTTTTGTTTATACTCAAAATATGAAAAAAAAAATAATTGTAATTTAAAAACTAATTAAGATTTATTGACTGAACAGTTACACAAAATCTGTTGCTGGTTTTACATTTATCAAGATGTCTTCTTTCATAAAATATATAGCTTTTATGGGTTCAAATGAAAATTTTAGAATACACGATATAATATTCAACAAAAATTAGCATTTTCTAATTTTATTGTTGTCAAGTGTTCTAGCCCCTAAAGTGCATAAACATAGTCCTTTTGCTATACGTGCACTTAATAGGTACATGTATGTGTATATGCGCAAGTACACGAAACATTGTGACAGACTTTTTAGTGGCAGTAGTCATAGTGATTACAAATAAGGTATCGAATCATCTCATCAAATATTTGTGGAAGTAGTAAGAGAGAGCAAGTTTTGTAGACTGGTGCTGTGACCTGCATGGCTTTAAAAATAGCCTTTAACTCATTCCACCCTGACAGAAGACTGAGTCAACAGCTTTCCTTGGCATGCTTTCGGTGCAATGCGCCCAGAGCGTGCAAAGGAAAGCTGTTGACCATGGGCATATAATTTTCAATGATCTTCCATGCAAGTTTCATCCAAAATTTTGAAAAGTATTCCCAATATTCGTAAAATACTATTAGCAGACGACATTTAGATATTAGCGGGAAAAAGCGTCATCAGGGTAAAATGAGATAAACATGTATTTGTATTATGTGAGCTTTGGGGATTGGCCCTGGATCCATGCTACACACGCTGCCTCTCTTTTACCAACAGGCCAAAGTTGCCCAGAAAGTGGAGGAGCTGAAGCTGACATACGAGTCTGACGAAGAGGAGATTGTAATAGATGATGAAGCAGATCAACTCCAGAAAGACTGGACCTCCACACCATATTCCAAGGCTGCTTTGCTCAAGAAAATGGATGTGGTATGTATGAAGATAATTTGCTGCTAATATGTATAAAATATTGTGCTAACATTTTACATCGTGTACATGTATATGGTGAAATCTGATGAACGTTACTTACAACAATCAGGAATACATGTAATTCTTATTTGTCGTGCAAGGCCTAATAGTGGCATACCACCTACTTTTGAAATATTGCGGATCAATTTTATCGAGCACTGTCAACTCTTCGGTGCATATGATCCTACAAGAATGTGCTTTATCTTGTTTTCTCAGGTAACTTGTACATATGAGTGTTGAATTTTTAGATTTCAAAGCAGCATGATCATGCTCTGAATTGGAAGGAGTTGGAAGAAACTTTAGAATCAGTCAATTGTAAGATCAAATTGGGGTCAAGTCAGAGAGCCAAGATCAATCTTGGGTTGATATCTAGATGTAAGCTAGAGCATTGGTAGCTTTGAAATGATACTGCAGCTATGGGGATTTCATTCCTGCAGCAAATTTGTTCAACTGCAAAAGAAGGCAATAAGATTGATTAGTAATAGTAAATATAATGCACATACAGCTCCAATCTTTAAAAAGATAATTTACTCAAATTTACTGATATATTTAAGTTATCTTGTATGAAGATGCATAACAAATTCAAAAGCGATATATTACCTAGCTACTTTAATGATTTGTTTATCCACTATAAATAACCTGATAAAACAAACTGATAGATCTAAGAGAAATGTAATCACCCCACACAGATATGGTGCAACAATTTCATGACATTCCCGTTTTAACTCTTAATATGCCATATCATTCACTAATACAAAGATTAATCATTTGTGCATAAGTCACAAAATCCCAGACGTAATTAATGCAAACTACCTTCCTGAGATAGTCTTGTCCAAAATTCGCACACATTCTCTCAAAAGGTTTATACGATATGCTAAGATTTTTGTCATCAACACCTATGAAACTAAATGCAATACTGCAAATGGCCATATTTGTAATACATAATTATAATCATTTAAGATGTTGGTACCATTGTTATTTGGTCTACCTACATTAATGTATTTTTCTTTAATTGTCAACAACAAGCGTGTGACTTAATCATGTAGTACAAGCTTATGTAACGCTAGCCTAAGGGTAGCCTGCACGACAGTGACCCTGAGGAGTCTTAGTGCAGAGTCCCCCTGGTCTGAATATTTGCAATGTATTTTTACTGTACAGGTATGGCTGTATGCTTTAGACCAAATAAAGCTTTTCCAACGTCAACTTCAACTTCAGAATGGTCACTCAGAGGAAGGACTTCAGAATTTGTAGTTTGTTTCGGGGTTTCTTTCTGAACACAAAATATAATTGAAATGTCATTTGTGGCTTTTACCTGCATGGTTAAAAGGTTTGTTGGGGGGGGGGGGGTCCAAGAGATCCCATGTTTTTTGGTACCAACATACATTATTGTTATGTGTGGCACGTAACTGAATGTTACGGTGTCTATGATCGATCCCTTTGCCTGATCCAATTGACAGAGACCAATTGGTAATAATGTAACATATTTATTTCAATATGATTCACCTGCTCTAATTTGACAAATTTATTATTTAAACTAGGGACAGTGGTGTAAATCTACCCCACATGTATTTTCATGAGCATAAACTTACATGCTTTTTGTATTATGAGACATTTAAGTATAGTTTTGATATATCTATTTGAGGCATATGATATACATGTAGGTTCTATGAAACTTGTATTAAAATGCTATATTGTAAAGCCTGGTTGGCAAAATTAATAGCACCACAGATATAGATTCTTTTGGAGTATAATTTGAGTATAATTGTTTAAAAGTATAAAGTAAGGATACACCATAAGCATAAACCAAATTAACTCTAAGTGCCATTTTTTTTGGACTGAGTCAACAGCTTTTCTCTGGAACTATAGGTATGCTGATACTTGAATGAAAGGTCTTTTTATGAGGAATTTTACAAATCTGGGATCCTAATGATAATTCAGACTAGTTTGACTTAAGTAGATTGACTTAAGACCTGATTGGTACTAAAAGAGCTAACATTAAAGACAAAATGCTGGTAAGTCTTTATTGGCATGATGGTGACAGCCCCTAAAAAATTCTGGAAGCTCTTTGCCTGGGCTTTCAAAGCAAACCAAGGATAGAGATTGCTACAGACTTTACAGTGTGCCACCTGTTGTGTGCATATGCATATACAAAAGGATGAGAAAGGCTACTCCCATTAAGGGGGTCTGCTTATTCTTGCCCAAACAGAAAGTAGCTTTCTTTGTTATCAGGGATGGAAAAGGATCTAAGCATATCTATCAAATCAATGAAAAATCATTTCCATATATACTAGTCTTATCAAATGGGATTATGAAGTCCCTTGGGAACATAAATTGTCACACACCAAAATCCTTTCTGGTTGTAAGTCATTCCCAAGCTGTCTACAGCATGCAATATAAATGTAGCAACATATATATGTATTTTAAGTGATTTATGACATGATGTGTTTGGGGTCTTGTAATTATATAAGTGTGAGATTGAACATCTGCCAGAAACACAGCCATTTCTTTGAATATACGAGACGACAGCCAGCTGTATAGACATACAGCAATCAACAATGTACAGTGTACACGTTCATGTAATATGTGACTGTGTTGGGGGGGGGGCATACTTATATTTTATGATTTTGATTTTGTTGTACTGTCCCCCCACTTCAGCAGTTACCCGAGAAATTAAACCAACTGTCCATTAAGACAGATAAATGTGAAAGCAAGATGTCAGAATGGACCCACGTGGATTGTACGAACATTTACATGTGGCATTGATTATTACTTACCGTGCAGCCAGAAAATTTGGCACCCATTTTCAAGTGGCCCCCTGGTGGCTCACTGGAGGTTACCTTTGACTTTAATATGGACTCCCATACAGTAGGTACACTGTACTATTAGTTACTACCTGTCTGTTCACGGGATACAAAAAATATCCTGATATCCATGTGAAAAGATTTTGTATCCCATGAAGCCAACTGCTGAATGGAATACAAATCTTTTCACGTGGATATTTTCTTGTACATGTATCTCCTGAACAGACAGGTAGTGACGATTTTATTCCTGTAATGGGACTATAAATGAGAAATAAAAACTACTGAAAAACACGTGAAAAACACAACTTATTAAATAACATCAACCATTTAACAACATGTAGAATACCAGATTTGGCAGCAAGGTCTTTTTTTTTTCAACTGAAGTAGGCCTACCTTTTATCGATATCAGTCCTTTGACTCATGAGCCTGATTGCAAAACAGGTACTATACAGAATTTGTTTATTACCTGTTTGGTGATCAGGAAGGAATACCAAATAGGTAATATGGGGAATTCTCTTCTATTTTTAAACCAATCAGCAAATATAAATTTCATCTATTACAGGATAAATGTAGACCCTCCGGGAAGTTTGATTTCAATTACATGTAGACAATGCTGCATACATGTACATACATGTGCCAGGCCCGTGGCCCACAACCGGATGTGGTGCAAAAACTTTATTTCAACTCTCTCAGAACCAACTGCAACTACAGTTGAACTATCTAAAACAAAACTGCTGTGAATTAAAATAAGGGTGCTCTATTCATGTTGCTTGTACAAACACCTTTGATTTGAGCTCAAGCGTGCCTGTAGTGACATAGAACATTACAGTCCAGGTCAACAGCTTACAAAGCACACTAAAGAAAGCTTTTGACTCTGTCCAAAATATGGCACTGAAAGAGTATATTGAACACATGGTTAGCGGTATATGGCATGTGGCACCACCAGGGGCCCACCAGTGAATATGGTGCAACACTTTCCAGTGGCAGTGTAGTTTGTGGCATCTTGTTTGTGGTAAAACTATTACATGGTTATTTATTTTATCTTAGTAACTTGGGAAAAGGGAATGAGCAATCAGAAAAAAAAATTAGTGGGACAAATTAAAAAAACCTCATTCAGGTCAACTTGGATATAGATGTTTTATTTTTACTGCTCTTGTTAAATTAGTATCCTAAAAGGCATTAAATAGCAAACCTTTCAAGCTCAAGAACAGGTGCAATTTAAAGTAATACCAGCCATATATATGTTCCGCTTATGAACACTCACTGCACTTGAACAATAATTTACAGTTCAATCCAGGTGTCATATATACATGTGTATGTATATATATATATATATATATATATATATATATATACTATACAGATATTGGATGGCAGGGAGTCCAATATGAAGTTTACGGGACGATGAAACATTATATTGGGTGAGACGAAGCCGAACCCAATATAACGTTTCAGAGTCCCGTAAACTTCATATTGGACGACCTGCCATCCAACATCTGTTATATTCTGCAATTTGTATGATTTTCCTTGGATAAATATAGAAGTGTGAAACACTTTAATGTTAAATCACAAAATTTATTTCCCATTGAAATTTTACACATTTTGCCTGAAGCTAGGGAAAAGCCCCAGTGAACGTCATTTGCGTTATGACGTCACGCGCGCACGGGGATTGTCTCGAGCTGTCCAATATAACTATCCAATATAACATTTACAGGGCAGGCACGTGGTACAAATATAGACAGCTGATTGGCTACTAATAGACTAATGCAGAATATATATATATATATACATACATACATACATACATACATACATACATACATACATACATATTAATAAGTTAAAATGCTTATAGTCAGCCCGAAAGAGTACTCAAATCTGCAATATTACTTACAGAAGAAATGACTCTGTATGTATGTACAGCTCCAGTTTGGCATGTGCGAGTTAGTCTGAGAGAGTAACAGAGCTGCAATGTGGAGTCTAATGGTGTCCAGTATGATTTGAGCACAAGCATTCTGTATTTTACATTGTACATGTGAGACAATACTAAAGGGGTTCTGGGGTTTGGATGGGAGGCACAGTCTGAGAGCCACCATCTTTGAAGCACCATGTAATATACTGAACCCCAATGAAAAGTATCCACATAAAAAAATTAACACATTAATTTTGTAAGTTACTAAGTACTGTGTGTGCATATATGCATGGTTTGGAGCCTACATCAGGGTCATTCAGGACAACTTTTTAACTTTTGCTGGGTTGTTACATAATGCATGTGACTTTTGTGCACCGAATATGGCTTCTGACCACCACTCCTATTGGATGGCTAAAATGACCTGATGTTTTCAGTGGCTTTAAAAAGGGATGTTCAGCCAAGAAAAAAGCCAGTGGTCTCAGGTGTGTTGAGGCGATCATGCCGCGTCTGAGCCAAGGTCAAAGACACCATGCTTTGGGGCTTGCAGAGGGTGGAGTCCCAATCACTCAAATCGCACAAAGAATGGGGTGTACTCGGCGCACCATCCAACGACTAATTGAACGGCAACAAGAAACTGGATCCGTAGATGATCGGCCTAGGCCTGGCCGAGAAAGAGTGACAACACCTGGCCAAGACCGTCACATCCGGCTGATGCACCTGCGAGACCGTTTCCGTACAGCAGCCCAAACAGCCCGTGAGACTCAAGGGGTGAATCACCGTCCTGTCAGTAGTTCTACTGTGGAGAGGCGACTGAGGAGCAGTGGCCTAACAGCCAGAAGACCTTACAGGGGTAACCTGCTGACCCAACCCAGAAGAGAAAGACGACTGCAGTGGTGTAGAGCACACTCCAGGTGGACTCGCCAGCAGTGGAATACCGTCCTTTTTACTGACGAGTCCCGTTTTTGTGTCAGCAGAGCAGATGGCAGAGAACGTGTGTGGCGCCGGACTGGGGAGAGATATGCAGATGCCTGTGTCCGTCAGGCAGATCGATGGGGTGGACCCTCTGTCATGGTGTGGGCAGGCATCAGCAACCGCTACCGGACACCCCTAGTGGTCATTCAAGGGATCCTCAATGCTAGGCGGTACATTGATGAGGTGCTGGAGCCGCACATGGTCCCATTTATGGAGCAGCATCAAGATCTGGCGATCTTTCAGCAGGACAATGCACGTGCACACTCTGCAAGATTAACAATGAACTTTCTCAATGAGAACAACATCAATGTCATGGAATGGCCAGCGTTCTCACCCGATCTGAGCCCTATTGAACATTTGTGGGATCAGTTAGGCCAAGGTATTCAACGGAGGATACCTAGGCCTACTACCCGAAACCAGCTGATCCAAGCTCTGCAGGAAGAATGGAATAATGTTCCCCAACACAGAATTCAAACCCTGGTCAGCAGTATGCGCCGCAGATGTATAGCATGTGTTGATGCTCGAGGTGGCCACATCCCATATTGAACAGCAAAATTTGTGTGACTTTCAATTAGGGCAGTTAATGACATTTTTTGCCTGTAAGTGACGTTAATGTCGGTAGAGCGTGACATTATTTTTACGCCAGAAAAGTGAATGCTTTGTTAAGTTCTAAGCACGTCTAGGTATGAAATGTTTCAAGTATAAACAATAAAATACTTCAAAATTGGCATGTGGATACTTTTCATTGGGGTTCAGTATATGTCTGTAGGGTTATAAATACTGCACAGAAAGTATGACCGTTGTCAGACAGTTGTGCCTCATTCTGATGGTGTTTTTTCATCATCAACGTCGGGACCACACACAAACTTTGAATGACAATGTCTCAGTTTTGCTCATAAAGACTTAAAAAACTTGTTGCAATCTCATTGTCAGGGGTCACATTAAGCATGCGTCCTGCATCATAGGCGCAAAAAATGAAGAAAAGACGCCTGGAAATCAATAAAACATTGTCGTTTTGCATCTCTGTGGACGCGCGCACAAAAAACGCAATGCGTTTTGAATGATACAACTGCAAATATTACCCCAAACTTAGTAACTTTTCACCTTTGCGGTCATGGTGTTTTGCATAGTCCACCATGACCATGATTATGCATTATACTGGTGGAATTCTCTGATGTTCGTCTTTGTATGTAACAAGCTCTCTTATTTGCTCAGAAAAAATATTCTTGGGGTAATAATAATATTTTGTGGCACTCCGCTTCTCTGCCGTGGTCCTGACTAGCTTAGTGACTAGTCAGGTGGCCTTAAGTACAAAAAAAACCCAAAAAACCTCACCCTATCCCACTGTCGCAACTTTGTGCTCGGCATGCCCACAGGGGTATTCCTGCAAAAATTTACGTCATTTCACCTCATTATAAATACGCTGAGAGAATTTCCAGGATCCTCATTGGGTGGATTTGATCACGTGCCACTCACTGTCAAATCAAACTCGTTGTTGCCCATACATATGCCTGTCTCATGTCTGCTATGTTGGGGAGGAAGAAGTCGTATTAAAGCAAAGATTATGGGACCAAGATGTTGAATTTTCACATCATATTTTCACCAAAAAGACTTCCATCAAACAAATCTAGATACAGATAAAGGCACGAATGAAAATTCGTAACGGAAGGCAAGGAAAATACGCAGATTCGTCATTACACGGTCACACGTGGATGAAGTGAAGATTTGCGTAAACACGATGTGATCATGTGTTGTTGATCGCTGTCTCCTATGCATCACGTCATCGTTGGTGATTTTAACAAAATTTTGTTGTTTTGATTTTAATCAATTGTTTGAATGGAGCAAATCTGTATGACAGAGCAAGAGAAGAATGAAATTCACGATCGCAGGCCGAAAAAAAATATACCTACAACATAACGGAAAACCATGCATGCCTGTGACAGGCTGTGTACACTCGCTTGTGTTGACTTGTGTTTGCACGGCCTGCACCGTTTTGCTTCGTAAAAAAACTGACTGCACTTAAGATCAGACTCTTGACACCTCCTACGGCATCAATTTTTTCAGGTAAATTGAAATAGAAAGTGCACAGAAATATAAATCATGTAATTTCTGACCATTTCATCAGGTGGAATGAATTGCAAAAATAACAGAGCCCAGGCATGTTCAATATGCATGCCGCTTGTTGTGCAAGAGAATTAAAAACTGACCGGTGGCACACGCTGACAGGGTGTGCGATATCAGATACTGGCACAGTGGCAGTGTGTTAGGGGTTAAGACCACTTCACAAACCATAGTTTGGTAGACTGGGGACGTGTTATAGACTTAGTCTTAATAGCAGGTCCCTGGATAGACTGAATCCATCCTTGGTACAAAAAACAAACATTTAGTAATTAAACTCTTTTACATTGGTAACTTTTTACTCAATCTTAATTACAATTCAGATTTGCCTGCATTAGCATACAGACCATATGTTATGTTTGTTTCTAGGCTTATGTTACCTGCATGTTTTATCTATTTAACATTTTTATTTAAACTCACGCATCACTGTATGTTGATCATACCAAAATCAATCAAATCACACAAAATGAAGTCTGGTTTGCACAAGTTCAGACTTGACCCATCGATTCAGTCCATGGACTCACTATTTTTCCTGAAAAAGAAGAAAGATGGGTCCAACGGACCCACACTGAAAAGTCCTTAATGTGAGCCCTGATTGTAATAATGTCATCTGAAAAAGCAGCTCCCAGATCATCATCATCATCATCATCATCATCATCATCATCATCATCATCATCATCATCATCATCATCATCATCATCATCATCATCATCATCATCATCATCATCATCATCATCATCATCATCACCACCACCACCACCACCACCACCACCACCATCATCATCATCATCAGAGTAAATCTGTTGGGAGGGCAATTTAAATGCCACGACCTTTGACGTTCTAATGGAATATGTCATCATCTCAGTTTCAAGGGCCCATAACTCAAGAATGGTGCCAAATAAACAAAAAAAAAAAAAAAAAACAGAAATAAATAAAAAAAGGAAAAATACTGAGGCCAATTTTTAAGATAAAGACATTCATTTAATATTCATATGTAAATTTTTTATAAAGTCATAAATAAAAAAATTGAACATAAATAAAAAAAGTGGCTGGAACTTTCATGTGCATTGAAAATCAGTTTTGCATTACTGTTGTATACAAACAAAAACCATGTACATTAATGGCAAAATATGGGATCCTAAGCTTGTTAGCTTTCAGAAAATAAGTGTATTTTGTAACATTTTTCGTGATTCTTTTGCATTGTTGGGTAATTTGTGAGCCTCTGTCATATCCTTAACTGATACTGGCTAATTACTATCAACTAATGCCAGATAGGAACTGCAGGGGACTGAACATTAGCAAACCATGGTTGTAGCCTAGCAAAGTTGCAACTAATCCCTCTTTTGCTTAACAGAGAGTAGGGTGGCATGAATATTTACCATTTTCATCATCATCAGCAACACTTACAAACAAATGGTATGCTAATGAAAGAACAAAGAAAGAACATTGTTGACTTACATACATGTACACGTATCCTTGTCTCTTCAAGGTGATTTAAATTTATATCAAATTGGAAAGTAAACATCTTATATATTAACCAATATTGGCTGTCAGTAGTACATTGTTGACTGAGTAAACAGCATTCCTCAGCTGTGTGTTGAATAAAGCTGTACACCTGGACCAATTTTGAAACTTTGGGGTTAAGACAAGGTAATTGTTGGTAGTTGAAGAAAAGGCCTCTCTGTGAGAAAGTTGAATCTATATAATCACTCCTAATAGTAATTGTGATCATGCAGGTGAACTGTGTTCATGATAAGCAGAAAAAAAACAGTGAATTTTATTTTGCCAGGAAGAACTGGAGGAGGAGAAAAGGAAAAACAAGTTGATAGAGACAGTGATGATAGACCAGCTGTCAAGGTAAACTATTTTCAAAGCCAGTCATTATCTTAAATCGATTTTTTAGCTCAGCTGACATGTCAGTCAGCTGAGGTTAACTTATGCCCATTTTTCCATAGTTGTTTATCCTAATCTTTACACAAGCAAAAGATTCTACCTTTTTTTTGGGGGGGGGGGAGTAGGGGACCTGGGGCTGTGTTTCAGTTTATATAGTGTATATATATATATATTATATTTGTAGGTTTTGTGTGATTTTGTAATTTTTGACTTCTTTCTCCCAAACCACAACATGGATTCTCTTCAACATTGGTATGAATATATCATGTACACAGAAAGTGGTTCAAACTTATACCCTACATAGGAGTAATGTCATGTAATGTTGAGCTTTTTAACAAATTGTGGAAATTACAGGCATCTAAGGGTTGGTAACTGTTAGCATGGTACACTTGGGATGCTGGTGTCCATGGATGCAGACTGATATAGTTTTCTCCCAAACTTTCAAGTTCACTTCAAACTTGCTGGGAGTCAGTATTTACTATGTGCGACAGATCATGCTTCAGTGATTTTTTAAATATTTTTTTGTCACGTTTTTTTTGGAAAACATTGAAATGTCTACAAAACCACTCTGCAAATGATTTTGATATTGCACGTGGACACTTCTTGGGGGGACCCCTTTACAAAAGATGGCGCTGAGGTTTTTTTTTAATATTTGTGTGCATTTTTCTGTGTTTGTATCTTGGACAAATGCCTATGCTCTGTGAATTTCAGCTGACCTGGTTTGTCAATCATCAGAAGTTTTGTTATTGCTTTTTGTCAGTTGTCACACACCCACAGCTCAAAATTTTGACTTTGCCTCACATAGTGTGGGCCCAATTTTCCTTAAACTTGATAGAGATATATACCCTGGGTCACTCTGTTAGCAAGTGTCTTGAAACATGTTAGTGGTCACAGTCTGCTGATACCTAGATTTGCCTTTATTGTGTATTTTATGTTCGGAAAGAGCGGGACTCGAACCTGCAACCTTTGGCACCAGTCGCGAAGCTGAAATGAGAAACGCACATATCCACTCGACCAAATCCCCATTCCTAAAAAAGAATGGTTCAATGGAGGTAGTTATGTGCGAGTGCCATATCAACATGGTTATGCAGTATATTTACTGAGTCGGCATTTATTTCCAGAATCGGGGACTTAAATCAACCAGCATTAAGGAAATGCCGAAAATATATATTTGATGTTCTGAACGAGCGGGACTCGAACCTGCAACCTTTGGCACCAGTCGCCCAGCCGAAATGAGAAACTATAAATTCTTCTCTTAAATCACTTTGTAAATTGCTTCAAAATTACACATTGATCATCAGTGACATGTGGGCGTTCTTCATCTTTAATTTGGCTCAATGGGTTGTTCTGTATTTGTTTTTGGAATAGTTTTATTGATTTGTTCATGTTTGTGTAGTTTTCGGCTTCTTCCAAAACTCAGCTACTGTTCATACATGTGTCAATGGGTAAGAAAGCACTAATATACTTGTTCAGGCTGCAACTTCTGATGGACATTGACTTATTTGTGTGACAAGTAACACACACATTTAGGAGACCCATGGGTGTGTGGGTCAGATTAGAAAACTGGGTCACTAGGTCAAATGCCTGGTTCTCATGATCAATGGGGGGGGGGGGGGCACTCTTGCAGGTGGCAGCACTCAGGTTCATAGGCTATATTTTCATGGTACACTGCTTTGTGTTAACAAACAGTAGCCAAGGAGGAGACTCCAGGTTGTTGATCCACCCAAGTGTCTCCACCTGCAAGTATTAGCAAGCAGGCCACATGTATGAGCAGTGGCATGCAGTGTCTAGGAGAAGATGCCCCATTCATTTTCATGTATTATTCATCTCTGAGCACAGAGTGCAGGGTGTTACCTTTATTTTGCAGGCATGTGATCTGTGACCCAGAGCAGGACCAGATATTATCTGGCCGGGCTCCCAGTCACCGCCCAGGCATGCAGCGTGGGACAGTAAGAAGACTTCACGATTCCAAGTATGTACTTCCGTCTCATGTACCTGAATGTTTCCACTCTAGTTATTACAAACTAATGGTTAAGATACATGGGGCGATGTGATAGGGGCGACGAGACACGTCGTCCCTGTTGCCTCATGTAACAACCTCATTGCGTCAGGGGTGGGGCGATATGTCACGTCAAGTTCTTTTCTGCACAATTATCAGGCGACTTGTTGCATCACGAGTGGCCTGGTTGCCTTGTAGCCACTTTTACCCACACAAAACATGGTTGTAACATGTTCAACAAATCTTGAAAAGTGTAAAGTAGTACACCTAATACAGATAATTGAATGTTTGAATGGTGTTCTGCACACTATCGCCCCGGGGACATCGCGCAGTGTAGCTACCTCATCACCTGCAGCTGCTAGCAGATGCAGCTCGTTGCCCCTGTTGTGTCGCCCCGTGTATTCGAGCCAGAACAGAGGACTCCCATTTTGTGAGGCCCTTCTCACCAGAGGTCACCTCTCTTTACCACTTTTGGCCAGGGTTTGCAGTGGCCTTAAAAGAGTGTTCTACTGTACTTTATCAAGGACTTTCATATTTTAAGTACAATGATGGCAGGAGTTGACATGACAGATTACCTGATCGTCCTGGATGAGTAAAATTTGCATTAAGACAAGTCAAAATTGAGGAGCCTAGAGGGACATGTATATCCTAGAGCTTTCCAAATTGGTTGCAAATCTGGTTAAGGCCAGAGTTTTTTAATTTTTAGTTTCACAGACATTTGCCACAAAAAGCTTCGGTAGGAGGGAGGAATGAAAATAAAAATAAAAATAAAAGTAAAGCACTTGTATTTAAGAAAAAAAATAGTCTCCAGACTAAAGGGTAGGAGGGGAAAAAAAATTCCCACACAACTGGTTACTTTCATGCACCAAAGCATGCCTACATGTTTTACTGTACAGCATACAGGACCTCAGTGTATTTAACATATAATTCCTCTCACTTTATACACCTGCCTGTTTGTATTACGCCAATGGTATGATTAAATAACAATTCCTCCGCATGCCAATAGAGTAAAATTTCGTGATCACATTACACTTTTGTCTCGCCGAAAATACTGTTGCAGCGCCATCTGCACGAGGGGAATGGATAAAATACGGAACAGAATATCCTGAAATTTAAAAAAAAAATAGCAGAACTGTCCCAGACGGTCTGCGGAAATTAAAAAAAGATTAATTTTCTTTTTTATTTTTTTCTCATTTTGGCAAAAATAGGGTCAGCGGAGTTTGTGAAACGAATAATTAAAAAACTCTGGCCTAATTGCAGGTCATGAAAAAACTTGATCTTATTAAATGTCCAACCCTGTAGACCAAATTATCAATGTTGCATGGCAATAAATTCATGTTCTGGCGTATAACTTGGAGAGCTATTTGAGTGGGTTGAGGTCAAACATTGGAAGTGCATGTATATGAATGCTCATCCTTGATTAAGGCTAAGTGTTGAAGTGAGGAACTTTTGTGAATTTTGTTTCTGGGTGTTAACGAAAGATTTATTGAGTAGAAGATTTTTTTGTGACCGTATGCATGACCTTAGAATTCCTTGCCTGCAAAGCAGACCAAGCTCTGTATTATCTCTACAACACTTGGTCTTCCCAAGAATACCTAGAGGTTATCCTATTGTCCAGTCCAGTGTCCTTGCCTATATGGATCCCCCACGAGCCTGTATCCTCCCAAGACTGGAAGGGTCGAGGGACGATACAGGCTTGAACGGGATCCAAGCAGGTAATTATAAGGATTTGTGAATTTGGCACAGGGTGATATATGTGCCCTAAATACGAGTAATATCTATAATGTGGTTCTACCAGAAAAGTTAAAGGGAATTTCAAAAATACTAAAAATAAACTTCTGTCAGCCAGAATGTCCAGCTGCCCTTCTCTCCAGTAGCCAGTGATGGTCTGTGAAAGCTAGAGTGGCTGGTTGTCGGGTAACACAAAAAGGAGCATTCTCCTTGTCTAATGAAAAAATGAGGGATATACTGACTGTCAATTGCATTTCAATTAGTAAGCTGACATTATCTTCCCTTGGGAAATACGGAATGCTGCCAGGGTAACATTTATTCAGCATTCAGATTGGACAGTTTCAGTACGTTCCCTCATTTTGATGTGGTTACTTTCCTCTGAACACACTGCATGCTAGAAGACTAAAAAGGCAGTACAAAGGCAGTAATAATACTATATTTAGGATACAAAATTTTATTTGTAGTCGGGGTAATAAAAGTGCAATGTTACTTGTCTCCCAAACTTAAGAGCCAACCATAAAGCTTGAATAGTACATTAGCAATACATGTTGACATGCAAGTAACATGAAAACTACAAGGCAAAGTACCACGTTATCCACAAAGTATGGTCTTTCAAGGCAGCTGGCCTCTCAGTGGAGAGAGAGTGGCCTCACGTTGGAGTGGCCTCTCAGTGGAGAGAGTAGCCTCACATTGGAGTGGCCTCTCATTGGAGAGAGTGGCCTCTCATTGGAGTCGCCTCTCATTTGACTGGCTTTTCATAGGAGAGAGTGGCCTCTCATTGTTATGGCCTCTCATTGGAGTGGCCTCTCTTTGGAGTAGCCTCTCATTGGAGTAGCCTCTCATTGGAGTGACCTCTCATTGGAATGGCCTCTCACTGGAATAGCCTATCTGTCATTGGAGTGGCCTCTCATTGGATTGGCCTCTCAAGCTTGGGGGTTTGTTACCATTCAGTGTTTAAGCAGCATAATTGCCAACGGGAAGTCTTCCTAAAATTATACATGTACAACAGGGGTTAAGGCAGGTCTATATATAGTTCTGGCAGTCTGAAGATTTACTGCTGTGACAGCTGGAGAAATTTAAAGTCAAGAAAACGTGTTGTAGAAGTACAAGATCAGATATGATTTTATAGTCTCTGGTAATTGCCTGACTTGCCTTATGTGTGTGCTTAATTAACTATATCGTAGAACATGGTGTATCTCATTATTTTCATGTGCATGTGTCTTATGTACTCTAACTAGAATTATGCACATGTGCCAGGGAGACGTATCTCATCATTTATTGTCATGTGCATGCCTTCTCGTTCAAGTCTTGACTTCATATTTAATTGTTTACAAGAAAACTGGGATAAATGTAAATATTCAAATGAAGTTGATTTAGGACATGTACATTTCTGCCCAGCGTCTTTGCCAGTAGTGATAAAGTTGAATCAAGTATAATCCTAGTTTCTGTCCCAGTTGGGCGACTGTACATAAGTTGACCTGTCAGTGAGGTGCAAGCTCGTAGTGTGGATGTTCATGGGTTGTCTGCCCATCTGCAGTTGTCTATTATATAGCTACCTTAGAATTAGACTGGTCTATCTCCACTTTTTTCTGTTTTAAGAAAAAGCCCTCTGAAGTTGCGATACTTACAAAGTTAATACAAAGAACACTACAAATATGAAATAATGCATGTTTAATTTGCAGGAAATGAAGACTTCCACTGTAATACAATTATATACATAGGGATAGGGTAAAGTATTTTTTTAAAACTTTTGAAGTGGAGATAGAACATATCAATTTTAAAAAACAAACGCAAAAATTAACTCACATTGTTCTATCTTCAAAGTTTTATTCTAAAATAATGCAATTCTCAAAGTGTCTCCTCGCTTGATGCAATGTAACCAAACTGCAGGCAGAAATGAAAGAAAAATAAATTCACACTCTCAACACTGCCTCAACTATGGCATAGTATGATGACTCGGTCGAAAGTATCACACTTAAGTTTGCTTGTTCAGAATGATACCAATAATGCAGATTTCCAGCTCAACGTAACACTTTCATTATAAAAAATAAAGTCTACTCTGGAATAAATAGTGTCCTTGTCGTAACTATCTGACCTCCTTACTTTGAAATCAACATAGATTGCGGTTAAACAGCTATTCACTGTTATTCATGAAACGTCACAACTAATATACACAAAAACTGATACACCCTCTCTGTATTTTGCAATAATGTATAATTATGAAATCTGATTGCACGATTATTATGAAATAAGGCATTGACTGCACTTACATTGCAGACACTGCCTCAACTAGGCATTGGTGTGGCGACTGGACCAGACATAAACATAACTATCAAAAATATAATTTGGCACCGATAATATAGGTCAACTGAACAATATTTTGTTTTCGTCGAAAACAGTTACAAAAAGCACTGTACGTATAAAAATATAATCTCATCTTTATACTTTGAAAAAAAAAAATCCAGATCAGCCAGCTGCTCACTGGTAGTCATGATAATGTTACAATTAGTATGCAGAAATAAGGACTTTATCTATTAAACTGATGTATATAAGTAGATTGCATAATTGTTTTGTAATAAGACTGACTGTGTTTAGATATTGCCAACACTGCCCCAACTAGGGCATAGTGTAGTGACTAGACTGGTAAATAAACATAAAACTTTGTGCTATTGCTTGCAGTAAATGCAATAATTTCAGTCTATATCTGAGGTTATCAGCATACATTGAATTGTGGAAGACAATAATGTACTCATGATCATATATAATAGCTATTTCTTATCTCTGCATTTTGAATCAAGATGAACCTAATCATCAGGTCACTGGCATTTATGATACATCACAAATAAAAAAAAGAAATAAGGATTCGCTCCCATCGTGTAGAATGATGTTATCATAACTGCAAAATTATATTGTTCTAAGATTTAATAACTGCACTGTTTTGTATTGCCGACCTGCCTCAACTGGGTCATAGTATGGTGACTGGGAAACTATAAAAAAAAAACAAAAAAATGTCTGATTCCATGTACTTAAATCTATGTCTAAACTTTAATTTGTTTTCTTTGTAAAAAGTCATAAAACGGAACAAAATAGTATCCTTAACTACATTACTGATCTACTCTGTATTTAAACGCTTTAGAAGCTCAACCAGCTTCATGCATCGGAGTCCAATTAACTTTTAAATATAAAATATGCACTATTTCAGCTAAAAATTCAACATGCAATTGGGTGCAAAAAGTGAGTTTCATTGTACGTGACTTTATGGCAAATGAGAAATCCTTTCACCGTCACAATCAAAGCCTAGCTAAAGGCATAAGATCAAAGTCTTTATGCTGAATCATGTCCAAGGGTTCATTTTGAGCTTTTTTGGATGAGTGTTTTCATGAAGGCTTGGTCAGTAGGAGGCATGAATTTGAGCATGGATTTTATGTCCTTTCTTTTGGCCTCACTCAACCCTGATTTTGCATCCAAAGTGGGGACATGAGGTAGGGTGCTAGCTTTTTTGCGTTTCCTTCGAGTGGTTTTCTCACATAGAAGTACAACCTCAATGTTACAGGTTATCCAAACATTTTCTTGTGTTCCAGGTGAAGGGTCTTTGCTTTTCTGTAGCGAATTTGCCTTATACTTGAAAATGGTACCTTTTTGAAGTATAAATTTTTTGATGCTGCGTGGAAATTAAAGAAAGTTTTCGTTGGTTGCATTTGGATGACTTTGAATGGCTTCTTCTTGTGTACTTGAATCATCTGGCGGACTAGGCTCAAGGGACTGTATATTTCAGCTGCACGGAATGCCCGTTCAATTTGGCTGTGGATATTATCCACTTCTTGTATTGTCGAATGCCCAGGTTGACAATATTTCTGCTCAATTACACAAAGCGTGGGCTGAGCTTGAAGAAAATCCATCAATGCTATGCTCATTGCGCAATTACGGTTTTGGGGGACACATGAATCTGACCATAGAATAACATGATGCGTAGAAGGGTGTGTTTCTACAACTTTCTTCAAAATTGTAACCAATGCGTCTTCGCTTTAATTGATTGACTGTGAATCCTGTGGATCTATCTCAATATGTTCATTTAAAGGGTCCTTTCCCGTATCTTCTCTACAACTTGCCATATTCTTGCTTGTAGCTATTTAATACTAATCTGATTCATCTGAGCTGTAGTCACTGAAAGCTACAGTAGATAGTTCATCTTTGTTAGCGACTTGCCTTCTGTATAGGGCACCTATTTGAGTGTTTCGTGTGATCACAAACATGAGCGAAAGTTCAAATTCGAAGAAAATGTGTGGCACTGGGAGCATATCGCGTAACTCCGGATTATCTTGCAACTTATGTTCAAGCCACCAAACTTCAATCATTAGTTTGCACAAGTCTCCATCATCGTCTGATGTAGAATTATCGTTCAAAATATGGTGCTCTACAAAATTTTGAATTATATTGTTTGTCAGATGGCAGGAATTGTCCTCTAACAAATCTATAAAATTATCATGTAAGACATCCTTTGTTTGTCGAAAGACTTGGTTGTCTTGTATGTACTTCCAGTGAATTGAATAAAGACAGGACACTACATGTATCAATGAAGTCTGTCTTCCAAATTGGCCACGCTACATACCAGCCCAAAGCTGTAAAAAACAGTTATGGTATTAATAAGTAAGCATAAGTTAACCATCAATTAATCCACATATACATATTAATGTACTTTGTTCTATCTCCATTATAAATCTAATGTTAAACTTGTGAAACTGTAACTCGTATTTTCGGAAATTTTGTTCTGTGTCCACGTACTACATTTTGCGGTATTTTTTACGGCATTAGCACTATACAGAATGATATATATGAATATTCTAGCACTGTAATTTAGTGTAAACATTATATAAATTAAACAATAGGTGAGAAGGAATGGATCAAGCGTATAGAGTATATACGTGTCTGTATCGCAAAACGTTACCATGACTTGCATGAGCAATAATTAGGACCTTTGCTCTATGCATCATCCATTCTTCACTACTTTGCATTTTTGAACGAAGCCAATGGGCTCCAATTATCGATTAAAACATTCAGTAACCAATGTTAGCTCATAGAATATACAACTAACCTTCTGACAAGGGTATCTACTCACCAAGGCAGCTTTGAATTTCCAAACTGGTGCTCTCCTGCTCAGCCATGAAGACGTGGCACGAGACCGAAACACAGCACGCTCATTGGCAGTGCACATAGAGCATTGTAATATTAAATTCTGTACATCTGAGGCTCATAGGACATTTAAATTTTGCGATTAACGCAGACTTAGATTATCATCGAAGTATACAAGTATAGTATGGAGACAGAACAAGCAATGCATTAAACGCTTTTTAAGTTACTTTCATTTACTTGAAAAATGGAGATAGAACAGTCTAATTCTCAGGTAGCGATATGTCTATCCTATATTACTGCATTACATCATTGAGCCCTTTTCTTGATGCACTCTTTTCCCTTGGACTTTCATTAAGTACCAGCCATGTGCATAGCAGTCACATTTTGTCTCTCATCAGGTGCCAATGGAGGGGGGGGGGGGATATGAAAATATGGAAATTTACCTGGCTTGTCCATAAAGAGTCAATGTACTAAACAGGATGATGATGTTAGCTTAAGGTGCCAGGATGGTTTGGTCTATGACGGCTGTGCCAAAAATAATCACAAAATGACTTTTGTTCCCTATCTGAAAGATAATCACCTCAAGTATGTGGTCACGAAATATTGTTTGAAAAAAAAAAATATTTACATGAGAAAATTGATGAAAAACTATGACAAGTTTCAGCAGACCACTGCATGTGTATCCTCTGTTTACTTTGGTATGGTTATGGTCCACAATGTTTGAACAGCCATCAATCGTGCTGACCGACCCCTGACAACGACAAAGTCACTTGACTGCAGGGAAAAAATGGCGGCACACTTGATTGAATGCACGTATCAGTTAAAGAGAAACACACCAAAGGAACTAGTGCCGCTTAAACAACCATTTCTTTTTGCTGTTACAGTGACTTATGACATTATGGATGACGTAGTGGTATTTTGCACGATGTGACTCATCTAAATGGAGCGTGAACTGTGCCACAGCAGCTGGTCAACTTGACAAGGTTCAATCTTGACTTGAAAGCTTGTCATAACTTACATGTAACAGGATTAAACATCTTGCGTTACTGAACAATGGGCATTATTATGGTGTTTGCTAATAAATTTAATGTTTTCCAAGCCATCTATTTGATAAAATTCACTGGGGCATATATGTGAATTCAGCCATTTGGCTAACCAAGAAGGCTACGTGAAAGGAGAGTCCACTCAGGCTTTTTCGTAGGTCGATCAATAAACCTGTGGATGTGTATTACGCAGTCCGGTCGCTTTGGGCTTTAAATATCGCATATACTCACGCAAACTATATGCCAGCTTTGAAACCTGGGGAACATGTGTCAACTTAAATTTAAATGAATCGGTGGTTTTAAGCCAATACATTCGAACATGCTTTGAACACTATCGTTTGTGAGTGTATTCGACTGCACTGCAAGCCAACATTCATCAGCGCACCGTTCGCCCATATTGTCTATTCACCTGCGAGCGTGTATTTTTTATTGTAGACAAACTTCATTACTTGCGATTGGTTATTTCCATTTTGTGTTTAAAAGGATATTTCCCTCTCACACGAATAAAAATCTATCAATAGCTCGTTTTTGTCGCAATTTAAATGACCAAGTCCGAAATTTACACAAAAACCAAGGTAACTTTGTCCATTTGTGGCCTCAATGTTTCTGTTCGACCACCATGATATTTTATACTGCTGGAAAGCTCAGGAGTTTGTCTCTTTGTGTAACAAGCTCTCCAATCAGTTAAAAATAAAGAATTTCTGGGATATCTTTAAAAAATAGCATAAAATTCGCCACTGTTTTAGTCACGGGAAGTTTCTAGGCCTGTCATTGGTAAATTTAGTCACGTGACAGGCACCATCCAATCAAATGCGTCTAATCCCATGTGCTCCCAGCATGTCCCCAATTCAGAAGATGAACACGATGAGTGCACATACAAATAACTGGAGCTAGGACCTAGTTTCTTTTACTTTGTAGTTTTGCAAAAGTACTTGAATTGAGCAAATTGTGAACACAGAGTAAGGCATGAGTGAAAAGTTGTGATGGAAAGCAAAAACGAAAACAGAAAAATACATAGATTTGTCACCACACAGTAACGAACACAATGACGACTGTGTTGTTATCGTTCGGGTGATCGCTACATGTCGACATGACACATTAATATTGGAACAGTGAACCAATGTTTATGGTTTCATTTAAAAGTTCAAATGGAACAAGTCTGTAACACAGAACCAGATACGAGTAAAATCCATGACGCATGACAGAAAAAAATACGAGATGTTACGGTAAATCATGCCTGTGATCATGCAGACGCTTGTATTCTGCCACTCATGTTGTTTCGAAAAACTGGAACTGCACTAAAGGCTAGACATTTTACATCTCCAAGGGTACCTAAACTTTGGGAAAACTGACCTGGAAACTGCACAGCAATATTAATCATGTAATTTGTGACAAACTTTTTGGTGGTCACTTTCAGTGAGACTTAATTGATACAAAAAAGCCCAGGCATGTTCAATCCTACATCTTGCTTGTTGCGCAAATAGTTAAACAATTGCCTTGTGGAGCCTCCTTGGGCTAATACTACATCCCACGCTGAGAGTATACAGCCTGGCCCAGATGGAACAATCTCAGAGTATAAAGCCTGCCACCCAGGTCAACATTGCAAAACAAACTGTCAACCCACACATGGACCCAATTGCCGGCTGCCATTTTGAAACAGTGTGTTGTCAGAGCCATAGCGTTTTTGTGTGTGTGTGTGTGTGTGTGTGTGTGTGTAAGTCTGTGTGTGGGGGGTGGTGTTTTTTTTTCTTAATTTATTTTTATTATTATTATTACTTGACCATTTTTTTCCCTCCGTTTCTGTATCATTAATTGTATGTACATATATTAGGCGCCCAGCTAGATGAGTTGTAACCCCTCTGGGAGCCCTCATACCATTGTCACCTGTAATTTATGTATGTTATGTGAAAATAAAGTTCATTCATTCATTCATTCATAGTCAGGTGACCATGTAATCGCTTCACGTCTTTCCTTTGATCCTTGGAAGCAGCATGTCAAACTACAGTGCTAAAACCAACATTGTGCCTGGCTTTACAAAATTTTGAGATGAAAAACTTGATTTTTATACCACAAAACAACAATGTATCTTTGCAAGAATACATCAGTGTTGAAGGTTCTTATTCACTCCACTAGTACCGAAAAGTTCGACTGGAGGGAATGAGTTATTTTTGCACAATGGTCCGTTCTTTGTAAAAATCAGAGCCATGACCTTTGAAAGCGATTTTCTCAGAAGTCAATTTTCACAAGATCAATCAAATTTGAAAATGACGTCAATCAAACACGGATAGATATATCATCTCAAAATAAACAGGTAAAGCAAGATAAATGTCTAACTTGGGAACTGTTTTTTTTTATTTGGCCTTGCAACTCTTACTTCTGTGACTTTTGGAGCTCAAAAAATGAAGAACCCATATAACCTCATGGTACCAACTTCAAAATTCTATAAATTTTATAAAATTAATTTTACCCCGAGACAAAAATTTGGTTCCTAGGGAGTGGCCTATATTATCGTATCAGATAGTTTGCAGATCTTAAAATTGAATATTGTGCGAACTTAAAATTTAATATTGTGCAAACTAGCTGAAATAAACTTGTGAATCTATACCCACTCACAAAATAGCATAAAATGTCGGAAAAAATCTCTAAATTGATTCGATGTTCTGTTTTTTACAAATCTAGACATCCTTAAGATTATGAAGATGTATAGCTTTATGGGTGAAACGATAAATTTATATGAGCTGGACGGGGTCAAAGTCAGCAGAGTCTGCAACGTGCCTGAAACCATCCTGACACCTTAATGTATGGATATCAAGTATACTAGTGAATCTATAAGCAAGGAACATGCCTTTCCTGCTTGTTCTGTCACGGATTGTCTTTCGTCAGTATGCCTGCCCAATTTAAACATTACCATGGATTGTGAAGAGGTCTTTCCATTTATTTTTGGCATCATACAACAAAATATTACTGTCACCTTTACTAAATTAGTAAACATCAAAATTGGTAAATTTTCCGCCTCCAGCCCATTCAGTCTCTTGGGCAGGTACAATGTGTGGAGAGTGAATTAACAATGTGTATGTCTCAATAGACCAATCCCATGCACGCAAGGCAACCTGGATCAATACATACAATTTCTGGGTTACGTCATTACATGCGACATGTATACACTGATAATGTTGCCCCAAACCAGAATTCATTAGGGTGTTAGTTACCACCTGTCCGCTGGGGAAAACAAACTAACAAACAAATAGCCCCCCCACCCCCCCGAAAAAGAAAAACAAAAAAAACAAAAAAACCAACAGAAAACAACAACAACAAAAAAGACCGAAAGAAAACAACTCCCCCCTAAAAAGCAGTTTTAGCAATGCTGTGACTGTCAGGTGAAACTGAAGGCTGATTATGACAAACACTGCTAAAGGGCTGGAATTTTGTTTAACCCAGGCAGGCGGGGGGTGCATGGGGTGCTGATTAAATCCTATAATAGACTATAAATATGTAGATGCATTTTTTGGCACGGCTTTCTCAAGACTAGTAACTAGTTTTTGTAGTCACATGATAAAATAATTAACCAACAAACATGCTTTGCCATGGCTGCCTTTATTGACATGACTAAAACGGTGGCAGGCCCTCGTGAATTCCAAATTAGAGATTTTTCCCCGAAAAGCTTGACATGGCAAAAAATAAAAAGGAGGACTGTGACAGTCCTGTGCTCAGCTGACATGTACGTATACCCTTGCGATTTTTTAAGATTTGCCTCCGAAAAAGAACAAAAAAATTCACAAAAAATCAAAAAATCAGTAGAGCATGTCCATTTGAATAAATCTGCTAGAGACCCACCCAAGGTACCTTGCCACCAAGTTTGAAGTCAATCTGACAGACGGTTTTACAGAGGAAGACAAAAATGTGATTTAGCATTTGACTGCCCATTGACTAACATAGTATTCAACAGGAAAGGTGCATTTACTGACAAGTACCCGAATTGAAAAATTTGTTTAAAATCAGGGATACTCAGTATTGCCTCCTAGCAAACAAATTTGTTTGGCCCTTCCACAAGGAACATATCCACCAAGTTTCAGCTTAATCTGAGTAACAGTTCTGGAGAAGAAGTCGAAAATAGCCATAGCACACAAAAAATTAGAAAAAAATTGCAGTGCTACCTGGTGAACAAATTCATAAGTAGGAGTGTTTTTATGTGATATCAAAGCAATTGGGTGAGCCGTTTCAGAGAAGATTTTTGAAGATTTACCCCAAAAACTGAACAAAAAATGAAATTCATAAAAAATCCAAAAATTACTGGAGCGTGCCTAATTAAACAAACCTGGTAAAGACCCACACAAGGTACATTGCCACCCAGTTCGAAGTGAATCTGGGTGAAGGTTTTGGAGAAGTTGATTGTTGACGACGGATGAAGGACCATAAGATAAGCTCAGCTACTGACAAGTCAGCTGAGCTAAAAAGTCACAATGTACCTTCATTCTGGGGATGACATCAATAAGGAAAATGAGGGCACTGTAGGAAACACAAGTTGGCATGGCATTAGAGCAGTAACTTGCCACTAGTGCTGGGGGCAGCAATATTCTCAATACATGTCAACCAATAGAAAAAGAGAATAACTGCCTTCTCTATTAAAGGTACCAAATTTAGTACCACCTGAACCTGCTGCTGTTTGGGGACATGCATTGTCCCTATATTCTGACAACAACAGGTTAACCCTGTCAGTACCAAATGTGGACTGAGTCAACAGCTTTTCTCGGCATGCATTGGGTGCAATGGGCCCAATGCACGGCCGAGAAAAGCAGTTGACCTGGGGTATTCTCTCTGGAACTATAGGCATACTGGTACTTGAATGAAAGGTCTTTTTCAGAGAAATACGAATGTGGGATCCTCATGATAATTTAGACCTGTCTGACTTAAATAGATTGAATTTTGATCTGGTTGGGACTAAAAGAGTTAAAAATAGGTTGAAATGTGCATTTTACGGTCCTCACGCATCCATGCTGAAAACAGGCTGCTTTAAACCAAGACCAAGAACTGCATCCACTTTAGTGTCCCCTTTATGGTATGCTAATTTTATTTAAACAGTGGAAACACACGATTCACTCCTGAATGTTGCAATTTTTTCAATTTTTTTTTTACAAATTTTTGTGTATTTTCACTATTTTCGACTTCTTGTCCAAAGCTGTCACTCAAATTGTTCTAACACACACATAGTTGAAATGTAGCTTATGTGAGGGTTAAATAAATATATTCACCAGGTGGTGATACTCTGGATCCCTGATTTTTAATGATTTTTTTAATTCTGGAAGCTGTTGGTTAGTGCATGCATTCCTATTGATGACCATGTTAGTCAATGAGCATTGCAATGGGAATTCACATTTTCACTTCTCAAAAACTGTCTTAGATTCACTTGAAACTTGATGAGGATGTACCATGGGTGGGGTCTTTACCAATTTTGTTCAAGTGGTCACACTCTAATCACTTAAAAATTTCCTGTCCAGCTGACGTGATAAGCCACGATTTTGTTCTTTTTCTTTCATATATGGCAGTTCCAATCTCATTTCCAACCAAGGTGGGCCAACTTTACTTTGCTCTGTTCATCATAGGTCAGCTGACTAGGGGCTCATCAGAGCCTCTTGTTGGTTTGTTTGTATTACGTAATAAAATGGACCAACCCAGAATTATTGAGGGGTGGATGAGTGGCGGGCAGTAAACCCCTGAACTCCTGGTGTCATGATGAGCGTGGCTCAAACATGCCAGCTGGCGTTTGTGCTATGGTGTGCAAAAAGACATTTTTATCGTTTTGGCTACAAATAAGTGTGTACATGTACGTATGACTTAACTCATTCCACCCTGATAGAAGACTGAGTCAACAGCTTTCCTTGGCGCGCTCTGGGCGCAATGCGCCCAGAGCGCGCCAAGGAAAGCTGTTGACCATGGGCATATAATTTGGAATGATCTTCCATGCAAGTTTCATCCAAAATATTGAAAAATAATCCCTAAATTAGTAAAATACAATTAGCAGACGACATTTAGATATTAGCGGGAAAAAGCGTCATCAGGGTGGAATGAGTTAAGCCAATAGTTTGCCAGAGCCTTTACATAGTGCATTAACACACAGGTTTTCCAGGTGCTTCATAATGCTGGGCAGCTTGCATTTTATTTTGTGTCAAAAATTTGTTCTGAGGCTGGGCTAGCCTAGAGTAACTCAAAATTTGGCACTCCATACATTGTTCATTCATTTCTAAGAAGTATATTTCATAGATATTTGATTTCACACAGAAGTCACTGTCATTGCATTTTACATTAATTATTATGTATTATTTAAAAAAAATATTATGTAACCTGAGTTGATATAAGATAATAAAACTGCTTTCTTTCAGGGTGTCTACTTCAGGTTCAAACTCGGAGAACCTACTTTCCCGACGTGTTCGCTTTGGTGCTAGGGTTCTCTCAAGGTAAGCTGCTGTAAATATAGATATAATAACTGTGGAAAATGTGTCTGATATCTGAAAACGTTAGATAAGTGATTGAAATGGCAAAAGTTGTGTTGTTAAGTGAATATGTCAGTGAGTGTCTGATGAGTTTTCACAGAATATGTACATGTACCTACTCCCCCCCACCCCACCCCTATATAAAGCTACAGTCACAATTACAGAAGGAGATGCTTGTACATGTAGATACATGTACATTATATATGATGTCTGACTGTTCAACTGATTTAATGCACATTCCGACTACATGAATGTTCTGATTGGGGGGGGGGGGGGGGGGGGTAAGGGGGGGTTTCAGTACGTTGGTACAGGTAATTATTTTTCTAGAGTACGTAGTACGGAAAGTAAAAATCGTTCAAAATTTTGGATAGTACGAAGTACGTAAAATAAGAGGGCTTCCAGTACGCCAGTACGGTAAATAAAAAGCCCCAGTAAGCCAGTACGGGAAACCCCTTTC